>JACCID010000248.1:0-168372 GCA_018906775.1 Sycophila sp. Sp_5 | reverse complement strand
CCATAAGGGGGGAACCTTTACTCAACAGGGGGTTTCTAATGCCTTTTTATTAATCGCTACTTTTTTTTGAATGAGATGTATATCTTGGACTGGTCGGACGTGTAAACTTCTCCGGAGGGGTGGTACTGGAGAAGAGGCGCAGGTGCCGTTGTGGACACTACATAACCAACAATCATTAGCTGAATATGCACTAAAACTGGGACGAACCCCAATCCAATAATAGAGGGGGGGATTGACTAAAATTGGCGCCCCTCAAGAGGGTCTTGCCCAAGAAAAAGAGTGCTCCTTGATTTGGTTCCTGAGCTGAGGCGACTTGTAAACAAGCGAGACGCCACGCTAAGGAGATATAAGAGAACATCTCAAGCACCACTCCTTGAGGAGTACCTTCAGCTGAGCGAGGTGGTTAAGGCACGCCTTATTGCAGATCGTAGCTCCTACATGCAAAAACATCTTGCTGCATCTCTAGATGCGAATAAGAACATCTGGAGGGAGTTGCGTAGCCTTGGCCTCCTCCCGGGGCGAGCGATGGGTGAAACCCACAATTTTAATTCTAATAGTCTGAATGAATTCTTTTCTGGGGTGTCTTATTCCCCTCTTGAGAATACAAATACAGTGCTGAACTTCATAAACTCAGCAAGCGAAGAGGGTTTCGTTTTTAAACCTATTAACATAAATGACGTGATCATTGCGATCTCTCATTTCTCGTCGCAAGCAAGGGGGGAGGATGAGATCCCCCAATCTGTTATTGTGAAGGCTCTTCCCACCATAGGAGAGCTTGTAGTGGGACTATTCAATTCGTCGTTTACCCTGGGAGTTTTTCCGGAGGCTTGGAAGAGAGCGCGGATTATAGCGTTGCAAAAGGGCGCATCTCCGGAGTCACCCTCCGATTTTCGTCCGATTGCCCTGCTCTGCTTCCTCTCTAAGGTTCTGGAAAAGATCGCTCATGACCGGATCACAGAGTACCTTAATCAAAATAATTTAATGGACCCCTTCCAGACCGGCTTTCGTAAACATCACAGCACCCAAACAGCACTGGTAAAGTTAACGGATGACGTACGCATGGCCATCGACAGAAAGAACGTCACCTTTCTTCTGTTGTTTGACTTTAGTAAGGCTTTTGATACCATCTCGCATCCTAAGCTGCTTTGCAAGCTGAAGGATATGGGTTTTTCCAGGGCAGCTCTACTCTGGATTAAATCATATTTAGAAGGCCGCTCCCAGATGGTTCTTTCCAATAAATATGGAAATTTAGAATTTATAGAAACCAATCTGGGAGTTCCACAGGGATCTGTCCTGGGACCCCTATTATTTAGCCTCTACGTCAATGACCTGCGTTACGAACTTGACGGACTCACAGTTAGTTACATTTTCTATGCAGACGACCTTCAAATCTATCTTCACACTACCAAAGACAGACTAACTGAAGGTGTGGCTCTACTATCTCTTGCGGCACAGAAGGTGGCTGAATGGGCATTGCGCTGTGGATTAAAGCTCAACACTGGCAAAACTAAGGCTATCTTCTTTGGTTCCAAGAGGAACGTAAACGACCTAGAGAGTAGGTCCTTGCCAGGAGTTGAGCTGAGAGAAGGAGTGTTTATCCCATTCAGTAGAGAAGTTACTAGTCTAGGTGTTGTACTGGACAACAAATTAACGTGGAAACCGCAAATTGATTCCGTCACTAAAAAGATCAACAAAGCCCTATATAGTTTGCGGTTTATTAGGGATTGCACCAACGAGGAACTCCGTAAGAGATTAGTTGAGTCACTTATCCAACCACATCTGGACTACTGCGCAGTTTTGTACTCTGACGCAGCCGACGAGCAAAGAATCCGACTCCAGAGGTTGAGCAATTCATGTGTGAGATATGTTTACGGAGTTAGGAGGGATGATCACATCTCGCCCTACAGAAAACGCCTGGGGTGGCTCAGAGTCGACTCTCGCAGACTGTACTTACAGCACTGCTTCTTTATAAAATCACTCGGATGCGAGAGCCAAGCTATCTCGCGAGTCTATTCTCTGAGCATGTCCCCAGATCTTCTGCTAGAGGTGAGCCGCAGGAACTTAATATACCCAGAGTGAGCACGGAAACTGGAGCCAGGACATTCCAAGTCCAAGGAGCTCGTCTGTGGAACTCACTTCCCACCCAGATCCGCCACCTGCCATCATTTTTTGCGTTTAAGAGGGCGGTTCGCCAATATTTATTCGGGCTTGACCCTTGACCTCCATTACTGGTCGGGCTTCATGGCACCAATATTTTAAAATAATAAATTTATCACACTAGACTACTTGCTTATTTATTTATTTATTAATTCGTGTATATGTACTTATTTATTTATTTATTTATGTATATGTACTTATTTATTTATTTATTTATTGTACCTGACTGTGATATTTTATATCTAATGGCTTAAATTCTAAGTAAGTGAGTAGTATTATGTTTTGACTGTGATATCTTATCTGTGATATCTTAGCCATTGAAGTGATGCAATCTGTACAAATTATCTATATTTATAAGTTATTTATGTAATGTTTCGTTACTTTATTTGATGTAAAAATTTTGCCAAATAGGCGAATAAAAGGCTATCTATCTATCTATCTATCTATCTATCCCCGGTAAAGAAGCGAGAAGCGTGCTCGCTTTAGTCCGTTTTTTTGCAAGAACGGCCTAAAACGAGAAGTGTGCTCGTTTCCCGTTTTAGGCCGTTCTTGCAAGAAAACGGACTAAAGCGGCCGCATTAACTCGCTTTAGTCCGTTTTTTTGCAAGAACGGCCTAAAACGAGAAAGGAGCACACCTCTCATTTTAGGCCGTTCTTACAGAAAAACGGGCTGAAGCGGCGACATTATCTCGCTTCCTTCCCGGGGGCTGAAGCGGCCACATTATCTCGCTTCCTTCCCGGGGATTCGCAAACCCGCAGATCCCCGGTAAAGAAGCGAGAAGCGTGCTCGCTTTAGTCCGTTTTTTTTGCAAGAACAGCCTAAAACGAGAAAGGAGCACACCTCTCATTTTAGGCCGTTCTTGCAAAAAAACGGGCTGAAGAGGCGACATTATCTCGCTTCCTTCCCGGGGATTTGCAAACCCGCAGATCCCCGGTAAAGAAGCGAGAAGCGTGCTCGCTTTAGTCCGTTTTTTTGCAAGAACGGCCTAAAACGAGAAGTGTGCTCGTCATAGGCCGTTCTTGCAAGAAAACGGACTAAAGCGGCCGCATTAACTCGCTTTAGTCCGTTTTCTTGCCAGAACAGCCTAAAACGAGAAAGGAGCACACTTCTCATTTTAGGCCGCTCTTGCAAAAAAACGGGCTGAAGCGGCGACATTATCTCGCTTCCTTCCCGGGGATTTGCAAACCCGCAGATCCCCGGTAAAGAAGCGAGAAGCGTGCTGGCTTTAGTCCGTTTTTTTGCAAGAACGGCCTAAAACGAAAAGTGTGCTCGTTTCTCGTTTTAGGCCGTTCTTGCAAAAAAACGGACTATCCCCGAGTCTTCGCTGCTCCAAACGCACGGACACGCACTCACGGCGATGCCGCGCGAGTGTGCGTGCGTGTCCGTGCGCCGATGGGCCCGCGAAGTGGGGAGGCTTGTGAGGCAACGCCCCGCCCAAGCCGCTCTCCCCGCTGGGAAAAGCGCCGCCCACCAGCGCCCGTCCGCGCGCTGATTGGCTAATTATCAGAGTTTTTAATTAACGATAACTCGATAATTAGCCATAATATCAAAAAATGCCAAAAGCGAAAAAGTGCTTAAAATATTTTTCTGAACAGGGTTATACTGGTCGTGCCAGTTCATTTTTGAACACCCTGTATGTTCAAAATTTTTTGCCTATGGACCCTTCGTATAAAAAAATGAACAAGGAAAGTATTCAGTTGGTATTTTGTACAAAAAATCACTTGTCAAGAATAAATATATATATATATATATTGTCACGGCTCGTCAGCTGCTCGCGGAGAGCAAGCTCGAGTGAGTGCGAGCGAGAAACGCACAGGTAGGTAGGAGGCGCGCGAGATAGAGAGAGAAGGAAGGAGTGGCGTTCCGCGCGGGCTTGCGTGGCAGCCGCCATGTTCCCGGAAGTTCTCGAGCCGAGAACACGTGCGAATTTTCGATAGCGCGCCTTTTTGGTTTTTCCGTGCGAGGAAGCTGAGGAGAGGACGGCAAAGAGACGCAGCAGCAGCGGAGAACTCTGGAGAAGCAGAGACGGCAGCCGCGAGATACGGCCACGGAGTTCGAGCGTCAGTTCGAGACGAAGAGCGTGTAACGAGTGAGAGAGAGAGTCTGCGAGGTCGGCCGGCGATTCAAGGTAAGAGGAGTGCGCGAATCCTGGACAGACGTGTCCAGGATATCTCCTCAAGTTTGCGAGCGACGCAGCGTGCGTGTTAGAGTGTGTGCGTGTGTTGGTGTGAGGACATAAGTTTAATTTTTCCCTTCGCCTACGTCCGTTTTCCCCGTGAACTGCGACCGGGAGCTAGCAGGCGCAGAGGATTTTCGCGATCCCTTTTCAGCACGCGCTCGAGCTCAGCTGAGCTCGAGAAAGCCGGGAGTTCGAATTCTCCCGGCGTTTGTAGCGAACGGCATCGCACGTGTGCATCACGCTGCTGCACACAGCCGCACCGAGGGACGTCGCTGAGGACCAGGGGCGGCCCCGTTACAATATATACAGGGTGTCAATTAAGTCCCGGGACGGCTGAATATTTTCAGAGGTAAAGTAATTCTGATAAAGGTCAAGGTCATTTCTTAAGTAACTTTCAACGAGGAATCTAATGGTGATATTCACTTTGACCTTGGACTTGACCTTGAAGGTTATTTCAAGGTCAACTTTTTTTTTTTAAATAGGAACCCCCATTTTTAAGACTGGTAATCGATAGAGCGGGAAATTTTACATTCAGATACGTAATTAAGTCAGAGCTAGTGTTTGGACTTGAGGGTTACTCCAAGGTTATTTACACTCCAGCAAGGTTCTTAGATACCTCTGAATATTTTTGCAAGCGGTAAAGCTATTCCTCGTGTAACTTTCAACGAGGAACTCAATGGTGACCTTATACTTGACCTTGGACGTGACCTTCAAGGTTATTTCAAGGACACCTATTGTTTTTAATGGAAATCTTCATTTTTTACACTGGCAATCGATAGAGTGGGAAATTTCATTTTGAAAATAGTATTTGACGTGATCTTTAGAAGGTCAAATCAAGGTCAATTTTGGATAAACTGTCAAAATATTGTCGTATTCAAACTTTAGAGGATTTATGAAAGACTAAATGTTTGAAAAAGTTTTGAAACCAACAACATCGACCACCTTGACTTTGAGATCAGCTTTGCACATTATTTGGAGGTTCAAGCACTTTTTAAATTAATAACCTGCATGGATGTTGGACAATCACACACAATATCCACACAAGTTGAATGTTTGGGCTGGCATCTTAAACAATACTCTTGTAGGCCCCTTTTTTATCGAGGGTAATCTTACTGCCGCTTCATACGAACAGCTACTTAGGAATCAAATTATACCACGAATTAGAGAGATAGCAGTTGATGATTACGATGAAACGTGGTTTCAGCAGGATGGAGCAGCCCCTCATTTTGGTAGAGATGTTCGAGCATATTTGGATGCTCAGCTTCCTCATAGATGGATTGGAAGAAGGGGTGAAATCGAGTGGCCTGCTAGATCTCCGGATCTGACACCACTGTATAAAAACAATAGGTGTCCTTGAAATAACCTTGAAGGTCACGTCCAAGGTCAAGTATAAGGTCACCATTGAGTTCCTCGTTGAAAGTTACACGAGGAATAGCTTTACCGCTTGCAAAAATATTCAGAGGTATCTAAGAACCTTGCTGGAGTGTAAATAACCTTGGAGTAACCCTCAAGTTCAAACACTAGCTCTGACTGACTCTGACTTAATTACGTATCTGAATGTAAAATTTCCCGCTCTATCGATTACCAGTCTTAAAAATGGGAGTTCCTATTTAAAAAAAACAGTTGACCTTGAAATAACCTTCAAGGTCAAGTCCAAGGTCAAAGTGAATGTCACCATTAGATTCCTCGTTGAAAGTTACTTAAGAAATGACCTTGACCTTTATCAGAATTGCTTTACCTCTGAAAATATTCAGCCGTCCCGGGACTTAATTGACACCCTGTATATATATACATGTGTACACATCCACAGTATATTACTTAAGGGGAGGTCGTACCATTCTACATTACCGACCGCGATACGAATCGCTGTTTCCAACTTTTCGCTGTCAGTTATTAGTGAAATAATGGACAAATTAAATTCCACACAAAATTCCATTGAAGAAGAAAGTTCCACTAATATAATTGTAATACGGAGTCAAAAATCGTCGCTACTTAGCAAATAAGCAATGGCGCTGCGATCGTTCAAATTGCATAGCGACATTCAATCGCGGGTTGCATAGTAAGAAAAAGCTAGTTGCCTTATTGCTTCCTTTTTTGTTCAGTTCGTTGACTGAGCCCGAAGGTAACGGAGCACATTGTAATTGAAATAAAATACAAATATTTCATTTAATCAAAAAAAAGATATTGTTGTTTACTTTGTTGTTAAAAAACCTCCTGGTTCGTTACGACCATACGGTCGCGAACATTTTGGTGCCGAAACCCGGGACATTGGTCCATAGAATTTCCATTTTGCACGGGAGATTTTCCTTACTGTGCTTCACTTTAAATATCTCGGCACTCACGAAAAAGACGGATGCCTTCGACCGCTCGCCTACGTCAGGGGAGATTATTGGCGGTACCCAATGCGGAGGCCGAGCAGGATCCTCAGCAGGAGCTGCCGAGTTTACGAGGAGACATTGCAGTCAGAAGAAGGTAAGTGCCAAGCAAGCGAGAATTCTAAGCAGCACCTCAGCTTGCAAGGAGCCTGCCACTTGGCAGAATAAGGTTAGAAGTGTAAGCGGCTCTTCTCCCGCAATAAATACATTCAAAATGCTCAATAAGTGTGTCTCATTTATTTCCCCGCCTATTGCAACTATCTGTCCCAAAATTCATTTCAAGAAAATCTCAAACATTTGGTCCTTCGAGCCGGATATAGTAGTATGCAACAGGTGTGTGTGTGTAAGTGCTCAAGTGCTCTTTTTCTATCTAAGCGGTGATTTATGGTGCTTAACGCTCTTGAAGTCTGCTCAATCTCTCCGTTCAATAAGGAAACAACTCCCCCATTATGTCGGAAGGAGGCTCAGCTCACTCCAGCTCTACCTCGCTGTCGCTCAAGGTGCCTGAGGCCAAGACAACAAAGCCCAAAGTAAAGTCGGCGTCTCTCACCAACATCAACTTGGATGACGCCCCTGCGCCTTTTACTCGCTCGCAGTGACCACCTCGAGGTGGTCGCGAGTTCGAGGTACGCTGCAAAGCTCAGGCAACAAGGTGCGTGGTTCTTCGGAACATTCAAGAACAGCTCAATGAAGATGACTGGACTGCTGGGCTTCTGGTGGAGTGCAGGGAGCAAATCCAAAAAATCATGGAACACGCCATCAGGGACCAGGACGTTCTCGAGATGTTATGGTCTTCAGAATTGGCTAATGAACCATACTTCAAGGAGAACCAGTACACTTAGCTCTATACAATGTCATCCAAGCTCTTGCGCAAAATAGCTAAAATGCTGTCTTCGCTGCCCACTCAGCCCAGCTCATCAGGTACTGCTCATTGACGCTCAAAGTTGCCCGATATAAGTCTTCCTCAGTTCAGCGGGGACTATGCAGCTTGGCCGTCATTCAGAGACTTATTTACGAGTCTTATACTCTCCAATGACGACCTCGCTCCTGTGGAAAAGCTGCATGGACGATAACTCATTGGAGCCAGCTTGGATCCAGCTCACTAAGCGCTTTGAGAATAATAGTTTGGCAATAGGCTCTCTGCTCAACCAAGTGCTCGACCTGCGTCCTCTAACCTCCAAATCAGCTCAAGGGCTCAATCAATTAGAAGCCACGGTGAGCCAAGTCATGAAGCGCGTCGCTACTCTTAATGTGACTGATCAGTTTGGCGACCTGGTGTTGGCTCATTTGATAGTCCGCAACATGGACCGGTTCACCAGGGAGTCTTGGGAACATTCGCTCGGCTCAGCTCACTAACCTCCAACAACAACTCAAGTGCGTACATTCCTTACCTCTCGAGCACGGGCGCTCGAAAGGGTAATGGGAGATGGGGGAAAATCGAGGCCGCCAGCTCCGCCTAAGCGATCTTCGAACGTGGCTTCACCATCGGCCCAGCCACCCCCGGTGCAACTCAACCTGCACCAGCTCAACAGTCCACCTCAGCTCAGAAGGTTCAGCCCAAGACTATGGAATATAGTCTTAGAAGCACCGCTCACCCATGTGACTACTGCTACCAGCCGCACTTCCTGGGGATGTGCCCGCTGTTCAGAAACATGGGACCGCCAGCTCGTCGGCAGCTTACACAAGAAAAGAGACTGTGTTTTAACTGCCTAGGACGACACAGTGTCAGCGCATGTCGCAGCTCAGGGCGCTGCAAGGTATGTGATCAACGGCACCACACCATGCTACACCAGCCACTCACATCAGCTCAGGACTCACAGGCATTGACTCAACCAGCTCAACAAGCCAGCTCATCCAGCACCTAATGATGTGTTTGTGCAGTCGTCCACTCACTGTCCTGCTCAACTGACAGCTCCTCGCCACGCTCAGCACCGCTTACTTTACTCAACCCTAAGTCCAGCTCATCTCATGCCAATCTCAACGAAGCAACGCTCCTAGGCACAGCCATCGCTCAGCTGCGAATAGTGATCTGTTCAGGCTCATCATGTACATCTGATGATTGACTCTGGATCTGAACTGACGTTCATCACCGAACATCTGGTAAACCAGCTCAAACTCCCACGCCGCTCTTCATCATTGGTGATTCATGGAATTGGAGGAGGCAAGGCAGCTCATACACTCGGCTCCGCTCAGCTCACCCTCCAATCACGTTTTATTTCGGAAGCTATTCTTGTCGAGGCACACATTCTACGAGCGGTCTCCTCGATAAGCCCGTCAGTCAAAATCACTGTTCAGGGCTGGCCGCATTTAAAACATCTTAGACTGGCAGACAGCAGTATTTTCAGCCCCGACCAGTGGATGGATGGATGGATGGAGTGGATCTCATCATTGGAGCCGACTACTATGGACTCATCATTAAATCAGGACTCATCAAGGCTTATCCAGAATCATCAGTCGCTCAGGCCTCAATCTTTGGTTGTCTCATCGGCGGTCCTGCTCAATCTCTAACTAGGAATTCGGCCACCGCTCTCCATGGAATAGCCAAACAAGTCGGTAACCTCCATGACCTGCTTAGCAAGTTCTGGCTCCAAGAGGAGCCCCACCTCTACTCAGAAGACGCTTTGAGTCCAGAGGACGAGGAATGCGAGCAACACTTTCTCTCAACCCATTCGAGAGATGCTACTGGCAGGTACATCGTGAGAATTTCTCTCAAAGAGGATCTGACAGCTCTTGGAAGCTCACGCACCACTGCAGCAAGATGTTTTTCCAGGGTCACCCGGAAAATTGCTCTAGATACAACTATGGGCGAGCTCTACACCAAATTCATGGAAGAGTACTCAGCACTGGGACACATGGTGAAGGTAGACGCATCCAGATGCACACCACAATTCTCACCGTTTTATTTGCCTCACCATGGTGTCCTCAAACCAGACAGCACCACCATGAAGCTCAGAGTTGTATTCAACGGTTCCTGCTCAACCTCACTCCTCGGACTCAAGTGGCTTCCTCAAGAAGATTGCTTCACGTTCACCTCAAAGTTCTCAGATCAAGCTGGAATCGTCACCAAGAGGACTATTTTGTCAGAAGTTGCTCAAATCTTCGACCCTCTTGGCTTTGTCGCTCCAGTTGTAATCAACGCTAAGATTCTTCTGCAAGAACTCTGGCTGCTCAAACTTGGCTGGGATGATCCACTGCCAGCTCAAGTAAGCTCAAAATGGCTTAATATCCGGAAAGAACTCATCATGCTGGCCAGCATCTCAATTCCTCGATGGTTTGAGACATGGAGTTTCTCAACCATCGAACTACACGGCTTGTCGGATGCCTCTCAAGACGCAATGGCAGCCGTTACACAGGGTGATTTATTTTAATTGCCCCAGGCAAATATCTCGAAAAATACGGGAGATGGAAAAAAAGATTAAATGTAAAAGTTGTAGGGTTCAGAGGGGGAAATTGGTATTTAAAGTTTTTCTCAACCTTGCTTTTTTCAAGATATTGGCCTACGACTTGTGTAGACAGCTTGATTTGACCTTGATGCGACTGCAGAAGTTAACTGGACCCCATGACATAACATCATGTTTGAATGTAAAATTTTCCGCTCTTTTAATTTCCGAGGTCAAAAGTTGGTGTTCCTATTTAAAAAAACTACTTTGACTTTGAAATGACCTTGAAACTTGACCCCAAGGTCATGATCAAGGTCACCATTGGATTTCCCCCTCTGAACCCTACAACTTTTACATTTAACGTTTTTTTCCATCTCCCGTACTGTTCGAGATATTTGCCTGGGGCAATTAAAATGAATCACCCTGTATATCTGGTTATCAGCTCTCCATCCACAGGCTCAACGTCGTTGCTAACCTGCTCTAAAACAAAAGTTGCCCCGCTCAAGAGACTAACTATCCCTCGGTTAGAGCACTCAGCCACACTGCTGCTCGCCAAGCTCATTAAGTCTGCTCAAGTGTCTATTCCAATGAAAATCAACGCTACTCATCTGTGGACGGACTCTCAAATTTCGCTCATGTGGATCAGTTCACCTGCAAGTCGCTGGAAGGACTTCGTCAGAAACAGAGTCGCCCAAATTCAAGAATTGCGCACCAACAACACCACATGGCGTCATCTTCCTGGAGTGGAAAATCCAGCGGACTGCGGCTCACGAGGCATCTCAACAGCTCAGCTCAAAGATCACCCGCTTTGGTGGTCTGGCCCTTCTTGGATAACACTTGATCCAGCTCAATGGCCTATTCAACAATCTTACCGCTCAGATGAATCCTATGCAGAAGCTCGACCAGGAGTCTCTCTTCTCTCTACAGCTCAGGAACCTACATACCACTGGGACCTTATACAACGCTTTTCATCTCTAAATAAATTATTAATCATCACTTCATTGCTTTTTAGACTGAGAGACGCACTCAAAGATCAATCACTCAGCTCATCGTTTTATAACGCTTCCAATCTTCATCGTGCTCAGCTCTTCTGGATCAAGTCCACGCAAGCGGCTTACTTATCACTAGAAATTCAACAGCTCAACAGAGGTGCTCATCTTCACTCTGGCCACCCTTTCACTCGATTAACTGCCTTTATCGATGCCGAAGGAGTCATTCGGGTTGGAGGTAGACTTGAAAACTCCGCTCTTAGCTTTCAGGAAAAGCATACCGCAATTATGCCTCGTCACTCTCATCTCACGACTCTGCTCATTGATTCCGCTCACCGCTCGACACTTTACGGTGGCACTCAACTGACTCTCGGCAAGCTCCGGCAGACGTGCTGGATCATCGGAGGGAGAGCGTCAGTTAAAGCCCACAACTTCGCTGCGTCACCTGTGTACGCCAGCGAGGCATCAGAGCTCAGCAGCTCATGGGACAGCTCCCCAGCTCACGGCTCACCCCAGCACGAGCCTTTCTCTATACGGGAGTAGATTATGCTGGGCCAGTTACCATCAAGACGTGGAAGGGACGAGGATGTAAGACAGACAAGGGCTGGATCTGTGTCTTCGTCTGCCTCAACACCTCAGCTGCTCATCTTGAGGTGGTAACTGATTACTCAGCCGACTGCTTTCTCGCTGCATTTCGTCGTTTCGTGGCCCGCCGAGGAATTGTACAGGAGATGCACTCGGATTGTGGAACCACCTTCCAAGGTGCTTTTACTCAACTCACTCAGCTCTTCACTAAAGCCTCACAAGATCACCAGCTCATCTCATCTGCTCTCGCCACTCAAGGTACTTCATGGAAGTTTATACCTCCCACTGTTCCACACATGGGTGGAAAATGGGAAGCTCTCGTAAAGTCCATCAAGTTTCACCTTAAACGCTCTATCAGTGAGACTCTGCTGACATATGAGGAAGTTACAACTCTTCTGTGTCAGATAGAGTCAGTACTCAACTCAAGACCGCTCGAACCACTCATCGATGATCCTTCGGACATCTCAGCTCTAACTCCGGGACACTTTCTCATTGGATCTGCGCTCAATTGTGTTTCTGAACCATCACTGCTCGATCTCAACTCTGCTCGGCTTTCAAGGTGGCAGCTCATCCAATAACGTCTCCAGATCTTCTGGAATCAGTGGTCGGCTCACTACCTGTAACGTCACCAAGCCATCTTAAAGTGGCACCACCCGTCTCACACAATTCAAGTCGGCTCACTTGCTCTGCTCGTCAACGAAAGATCTCCACCAGGAAAGTGGCCCCTTGTTCGAGTGCTCCAACTTCATCCTGGACAGGATGGTCTCACACGGGTGGTAACACTCAAAACAGCGACTACCACGGTAACTCGCCCCATCAGTAAGCTCGCGCCTTTACCAGTGCTACTGCTCAAGGAAGACCTCAAAGATTCATGAACAACTGGCTTTACGACCCAGTTGTTCGCACAAGCTCAGATAGATGAGTGGCTTTACGACCCACTCGTCTGCTCAACGCTCTATTTCTACCAGCAACTGGCTTTACGACCCAGCTGCGCTCTACTTCAATCACTAGCAATTGGATTTACGCCCCAGCTGCCTCATCAATTCTAGCTCATCTCTACCACACTGCTCACTATCATCATGACCGATGGCTTTACGACCCACCGGTCGGCTCTCAGGACTCAGAAGCAGCTCAGCCTCATCGCTCACCAGCTGGTTGGCTTTACGACCCAGCCAGCCGCTCATCACCTCATATCGCTCTCGTTTATTATCAATGGCGTTGATAATGCGGGCGGAATGTTCGCGATTTATGAATTGAATCGCGCGCGCTCACGCGTTATCGACTGCGCTCATGCGCGCGTCACCAAACTACAGCCTCGACTGGCGCTGTTTATTTGCACGCGCGCACTTACACTATCTCAGCGCCGAGCCAACTTAACCCTGCTGGCTTGCTCTCTTCCTGCTCGGCTTCACTCGTGGTAGCTTCGCTCCGTTTTTCGCTCCTCGACAAAGTCTGCCTTTTTATCCTGCTCATCGCCTTTTTATCGCTTCTGCTCATCCCTGCTTTTGCTTCTGCTCATCACTGCTTATTTTCATCAACCGCTCAACCAACTTCAGCAGTACCTCAGCTTGCAAGGAGCCTGCCACGTAGCAGAATAAGGTTAGAATTGTAAGCGGCTCGTCTGCCGCAATAAATACATTCAAAGTGCTCAATAAATGTGTCTCATTTATTTCCCCGCCTGTTGCAACTACCTGTCCCAAAATTCATTTCAAGAAAATCTCAAACAGTTCGTTTGGAAAAAATCTAAGTACGAAGGGGAAAACAAAGTCAGTGTGTCTCATTGAAGCTGAAGAAAAAAAATTTGTTGTTGAGAAAAAGCGGGGGAAAAGGTGTCATATTTGTGGGCGTAAAAGTCATATGGTGCACAACTGTAGAGAAATTAGAAAAACTCCTTCTACATTACGATGGAAAACTATAAAGTCGAATCGTGCATGCTTCAACTGTCTCGCGGAAGGACACACACGAGATCAGTGTAAAAAAGCCTAGAAAATGTGGTCGCAAACACCATGAATTGCTTTATGTTTTATAAAGATTTCAAAAATAAGGGAATTAAAATAGAGAATAATAACCCAACTGCAGGTTCTGCTGAAAACGTTGAGAAAACTGTGCTTGTTAATTCTGAAAAGGAATTACGAATAGAAAGGAGTGTATGCCTGAAGATTATTCTTATAGATTTGATCGGTATTAATACAAAAAAAATGCATTTACGCACTACTGTTAAAGAAACGGGCACATTAATTGGCTAATTGGCGCATTAATAGATGTTCATTTAAATGGGGTTAAGGGGAGGTCGTACCATCCTACATTACCGACCGCGATACGAATCGCTGTTTCCAAATTTTCTCTGTCATTTATTAGTGAAATAATGCACAAATTAAATTCCACTCAGAAAATTCATTGAAAAAGAGGGCTCAACTAAGATAATTGTAATACGGAGTCAAAAATTGTCGCTACCTTACTAGCAAATAAGCAATGGCGCTGCGATCGTTCAACTCAACATAGTTTTATGCCAAATTAAAAAATTTATTAATGTTATAATTTTTAACTCCGTGTTACAATTATCTTAGTTGAGCCCTCTTCTTCAATGAATTTTTTGAGTGGAATTTAATTTGTGCGTAATTTTACTAATAAATGACAAAGAAAAGTTGAAAACAGCGTTTCGTATCGCGGTTGGTAATGTAGGATGGTACGACCTCCCCTTAATGGAGAGTGTTGCGTGAGCGCTTCCAAATACTTGGACTGCGCGCTACGCGCTATGCGCCATCTAATGGATATGATATGAAAAAGGGCCTTTTGTCCATTAGACAAGGGAGTCGCTCCCGAGACACGGTCCGGCTTGGACGCGTACACGCACGTCTTCTATATTAGTTGCAACTTTGTATGTATTCCTTTATTCCGGTACCCGCGAAATATATTATTACACTCGCATAAATAAAATATGGTGTCAGAAGTACTCTCCGGGAATTTAGTTGGAAGTGAATTGTGCTAAATTTGTGTGCTTAAAAAAAGAAGATAAAAATGGGAGACGAGACGCAAGGTTCTCAAATCACAGTGTCGTCAATTTCAAATGTTCGACTTCCAAGTGAATTTCTTTTTTCGAATCCGTTAATGTGGCCTACGTAGATAAAAAGGTGGCATATAGCAAAAATCAGAAATCATCAGTTACTAGTACAGAAGAAAAAACTAATAAGAAAAGCAACGATTCCAAGAAATCAACGTGCTACCGTTGCAGACGGCAACAACATGCAAATCCGAAGAAGTGTCCAGCGATCAAATTAAAGTTCCGAAAATGCAAACGAATAGGTCATTGGGATCGAGCGTGTCGGACGAGCCACCTCCGCGGAAAGGACGTCAAGAAGCCCAGCGGTGTAAACAGAGTTGAAGAAGACGACTTCGACCAAAACACTCTCTTCTTAGAATCCGTATCAAGTAAACAAGCATGTGACAAAAAAAATTTAAGGTAAAAATTTTAGTTGCGGAATTTTCACGAAACGTAGAATTTCTTGTCGATAAAGGCGCGGACGTTACTTGTATTTCGGAGAAATGTATTCCGAAGCATCTAGAAAAAATTATTTTACCCACGAGAAAAATTATTCTAGGGCCTGACGGTAAGCAATTAAATGTTATCGGTTTTATAGATATAAGCTTTGTAAAAAATTTCGTTCGCGGCAGCGCTCCTCCTGGAGCTTTCGCTGGTTGGCCTCCATTGTGGCTCGAACCCGCTTCTCCTCCTCCATCTCCTTGTAATAGGCCTGGTATACCTCGTCATAGGCCCGACGAGAGGCTACCAGGCCCGCCCGCTGCGCACGGACCTCCACGAGGCTCGGGGACGCACTCGCCATCTCCGCCGCATCTCCAACTGCATCCTCGACGAACCGCAGGATGGCGGCGTGCGCCTTCTCGATCCTCCCCAAGGCCCAAATGTACTCGTCGGTAGAGGAGAGGCCACTCTTCTTCGGCCGAAAGTGGCCGCTGTCGTGGGAGGGCGCCCTCCTAGTCGCCTCCTCGTGGAATTGGAAGGGGACGGAGCTCCTCTCCGTCCCGCCCTTCTTCGGCGGCCGCCACGGTCACCGTCGTCGCACCCACGACCCCTGGTTCCGGGGCGCGTGGCCGTCGCATGGAGCGGGTAGCCTCCTGGCTACTCGCCGCGACGTAGAGACGTAGACGCCCGTAGCGGCGGTATCGCCGCTCGTAGATGCGCGGGCGGCCCCCTGGCCGCTCGCTGATTGGCAGGCGGCTTCACCGCTCGCCTCCGCGTCGCAGGCGACCTCCTGATCGCTCGTCTCTGCCTCCGACAGGCTCGACGGGGAATGGGGCCCTTCCCCAATCACCTCCGCCTCCTTGGGGGACCCCTTCAGGGTGCTATCGGAGACTCTGGCGACGGTTGCTCGCCGGACCTCTCCCGCGGGTTGGTCCTCAGCGTCCTCGCTGAGGAGTCGCGCGATGCCTTCTCCCATTTTGTAAGGATCCATCTAGGAAAGGGACAAAAAGAAAACGAGGGATTTTGAGGAATGGCTCTCAGAGTTGGTTCTCTCCTGTAAACCGTATATTCGTCGCGTCTCATGATTCGGCTGCGCTGGCCTTATTCTTAGAACCGGGTGGACGTCCCGGTCCTCACTTTCCCGTCACGCTTCTCGCTTGCGTGACTGAGTATGACGCTTTACGCGGGTGTCCGCGTTTCCGCTTTACAGATTCCTCCGCAGGCTGGGCGCTCCCAGACTGAGACGCTTGCCCGCTAGCAACGCTCTTCTTCTCATCAGCTTCTGCTGATGGAGTCGTGGGAGCATCAACACGACTCCCGCTTTCCTCCGGAGGTCGGGCTCTGGTCTCGACGTCTTCTTCTTCAGCAGGAGAATCTGCGCCAGGGATGTACGGTTTCATCTGTTCTGAGTGAATCGGACTCACCGTACGTCCTCCTTGGTCACGCAACGTAAGTGTTGCTTCCCATGATTTCCGTATCTTCGCACGGTCCGAAAATTTTAGAGCTAGCTTTCCCGCTACTCATTTTGCCGCGTTGGAAAGGTCCTTGTTCCTTTTCCATATGAGATCTCCAACTTTGAAGTTCGCTTCGCGCCGACCCGCGTTGTGGTAACGCTCCTGCCGGTCTCGTCCTCTGTCGGAATTCTCCGCTGCCATCTCGTGGACTTCGGAGAGATTCCTCATTCGGAGAGCCCATTCTTCTCGGGCCTCCTCTTCGTATTGCTTTAGTATATCAAGTATCTGCCTGCTATACTCCGAATCTAAGGGTTTCGGATGCCTGCCGTAGACGTGAAATGCAGGTGTCATTCCTGTGGCGCTACTCTTAGAATTGTTAAATGCGTGGACGAGCTCTGTAAGATGCTCGTCCCAGTGATCATGGTCATCTTGGATAAAAGCCATGATCATCTGCTTCATCGTTCGGTTAACCCTTTCGACAGGTTTAGCCTGCGGATGGTATGGGGGCGTCGTTTCGTGACGTATCCCCTAGGTGTTCAGAAAACCGTCGATCGTTCGGTTTTTGAACTCTGTCCCGTTATCGTAGAGGAAGACTTCGGCTGTTACAAATCGGAGACAGATGCGTTCTGTAAATTTCGCCAATATGGCTTCGCCTGTGGCGCGGCAAGGCGGAACTACGTCCACCCACCGTGTGAATAAATCCTGAAAAACTAGGATGTATTCGTGCTCTTTTCTCGGTCCCATAATGTCGCCTGCGACGTATTGCCAGGGCCGTTCAATGACCCTGCGGCCCATGAGTCCCGTCGGCGGCCTTTGCTCAACCTTTATCTGCTGGCAGGTCTGGCATTGCCGCACGTAATTGGCGATGCACGCATCCATGGATGGCCAATAATATTGACGGGCAACCCGTGCGAGAGTCTTCTCTCGCCCCAAGTGTCCTGCAGTGGGGCTATCATGACACTCCTTCATGATATTCCCTTGTTTTTCTTGAGGAACGATGAGCTTCCACGCCTCGTCGTCCTCCTCCAGGATTCCTTGCATAAGTTGGTCGGGGTTGTAATAAAACAGTCTACCCCCGACCCACTTCATCTTCGGATCGGTGAGTGGTTCCTCTTTGGCTTTCGTAAGTTGTTGGAGGTACCACTCATCCTGGGAATTTTCTGTCCATGAGACACCTGCCACTGGTGTCTCCTCGCCCTCCTCCTTATACATTCAAGAAAGGGCATCTGGAACATTGTTGAGCGCCCCTTTTCTATGCTCAACAGTGAATTGGTGGCCTTGCAGCTCCAAGGCCCACCGTGCTAGCCGTCCTGTTGGACCACTCAGTGTGCGCAGCCAACGCAAATAGCTGTGGTCCAAGACTACTCGGAAAGTGTAGCCTTTAATATATGGGCGAAACCTTATTACCCATACTACAGCGAGATATTCTCGTTCTGTCACGCTGTAGGTCCTCTCGGCAGGTGAGAGGACGCGGCTGGCAAACTCCAGTGTTCGCTCTTTGCCGTCTTCAAACTGGAGGAGAACCGCTCCGATTCCCGAATCGCTTGCGTCCGTTTAAACGACAAACTCTTTGTCAAAATCGGGACGTTGTAGGACTTGTGGTGAGGCTATGAGAGCCTTTATCCGTTCGAATGCGGAGTGTTGTACCTCCGTCCACTCAAACTTACGCTCCTTCTTTGTTAGTTGCGTAAGTGGGTTCGGCGATAGTGGCGAGGTTGTTCAGGAATCTCCTGTACCATGATGCCATGCCTAAGAAGCGCCTTAGCTGCTCTACGTTTTTAGGCGGCGGGTACTCCAGTCCATCTTCCATCTTCTCTGGGTCAGGGCGGAACCCATCTTGGATCAGCACTACACCCAGGTACTTCATTTTGCATTGGCAGAAGTGGCTTTTCTGCCGATTGATCGTTAGGCCCGCCTCTCGTAGACGGCCTATGATCTTACGAAGTTGTTCGAGGTGCTCCTCGAACGTTTTCGACATTATGACGTCGTCATCCAGGTATGCGAATGCGTAGTCTTCGCAAGCTGGAGTGACGACCATGTCGATTAGGCGCTGGAAAGATGCTCCTGCGTCTTCCAGACCAAATGGCATTCTCTTGTACTGGAAGTGGCCCATTCCCGGTAAAGAGACAGCCGTTATCTCTCTGAACACCTTGTCCAGAGGTACTTGATGGTACGCGTTGTTAACGTCCAACGTTGCGCAGTACGTTGTCGCTTTGGCCTTGCAGAAAGCCGCATCCATCCGTTTCGCCGGGTATCCGTCCGGCAAAACCTTGAGTGCATTGAATCTTCGGAAGTCAATACACATCCGGTATCCTCCACCGGATTTCTTCACCGTCACGACCGTCTTGACCACGAGCTCGTGGATGGTTCAACGACGCCAGCGTCCAATAACTTTCGGAGCTGCGCGTGCATTTCAGCCGGTGAATAAGGGTAATATCGCTGTTCGATGGGGCGAACATGTCCCACATCAATCGTACGGGTCACCCACGTGGTGCACCCAAGTGTGATCGGCTCCGTGCCGATCATTTCGTGTACAAGTGCCTCGACTTGTGCTCGTTGCTCCTCGGTCACATGGCCTAATCCTACTGCACCGATCTGGATCATGTTAGTCTCTTTAACTGATGCCAGCTGGAGACCGAGGCTGACGTTGTCGTCCACCAAGGTCAGCTGATTTGATCGCGGATTGTGTACTGAGCCGAATTTTCGCATGAAATTCGTGCCCAAGTAACAATCCGCATCTAATGCAGGGATGATCGACACTTTGATCTCCCTGCTTATGCCTTTATTCTGAAGGGAAGGTAAGCACAGCCCACGATTGGGCTTGTGCTACCGACAGCTAGGTTAGCACCTGCGTGCTCGCTTGGCATAAGCTTGCTGATGGGAGGCCTTTATTGCCTCCGTAAAGTAGATTACAATATCCGCGTCCCGGAGAAGTTAGTAGAGGTCTGGCTTGCGGGCCAAATGCCCCGAGCACGCCCGAGTACAGCCGAACGGAGCCGCGCGCTCCTTCGAATTCTCGGCCGCGCCGAGAATTCGCCGGCCGATCGCGCGGTTCGCGATCGGTGGTGTTTACGCGGAGCACGACTTGGCTCCACGTAAACAAACGTTTGCGTCCGAGAGCAGGCCGCTTGCCTTCTCTACGCGTACACACACGCACGCACGCGCACGAGGGAATGGGTCGCTTACCCGTTCCACGCGATGTATAACAAATTCGGCCTCGAGCCCGTGCTCGAGGTCCCGAAGTCGAATCACGCGGCGGCTCGTCTACGAGAGCCGCGACTCTCGCCGCACGAGAGTCCGCGATCGCGAGTTACGGAGAGAGAGAGAGAGAATGAACGGGGGAAACGTTCCCCGCGTTCGACGAACGAAGATTTCCGCTCCAGAGTCGACGCGCTCATCGGTACGCGCCCGCACTTGCTATAAAAGTCGGGCGGTACCTACAATTGTTGCCACCTTAGATCCTCGGTTGCAGGTCACCTCCACCTGCACGCTCGCCTACGCTCGGCTTCCTTACGTCTCCCTGAATCGTACCCGGGTCGCACACGCATACCCACATTGCACTCCTCCTCTTCGAAACGGAGACGAAACACCATTTTGTCTCCTTGGGCCCTCCCGCCGATCTCCAGTGACCCCGGGATGCCCTGAGTACCCGGCTCCGAGACTCGGGGCCGGCGTACAAAACGATCAATATTCTCTCCGATCGTTTCTTTGCGGATGGCCTCCTGGCCAATCGCTAGACGGTGGGCAACCCCGCTGCTGATCACGTCGTCGTGAACGACCTCCTGGTCGCTCAGTAGGTTGCCAGCATGCTTGCTGGGTGGTGGTTAAGCCTCGCCCTAACCTCGTCAACCTTGCCGGGGATCCCCTCCAGGCTGCCCCCTTCTGGCTGTTCCGGCGGCGGTTGCACGCCGAACACTGGAAATCGCCTTGTCCTCAGCGCTCTCTTGGAAAGTGTCCTACGACTCATTCCTCCAACTCAAACTGCTCCATTTGGGAAAAGGATGGAAAGAAGAAAGGAATTGTAAGGAATAGCTCCCTAAGTCAATCCTGTCTGTAGAACCCGGTAGACGTCCGGGTCCTCGCTTTCCCGTCGCGTTTTTTGTTTGCATGACGGTATACGACGCCTTTCGTGGTCTTCCGCGTTGTCGCTTTACATTTCCTTCTCCAGACTTGGCGCTCCCAGTCTGAGACGCTTGCCCGCTGGCAACACTCTTCTCTTCATCAGCGCCTGCTAATGTAGTCGTGGGCGCATCCACACGACTCCCGCCTTCCCCCGGAGGTTGGGCGATGGTCTCGATGTCCTCGTCTTCTTCAGGAACATCTCGTCGTTGGTGTAGAACCGTCTACCCCGGATCCATTCCATCTTCGGATCTTTGAGTCCTTTGTCCATGAGATACCAGCGACTGGTGTCTCCCCGCCCTCCTCCTCGTACCTACGAGAAAGGGCATCTGGGTCGTTGTTAAGCACACCTTTCCTGTGCTCAACAAAGCACTGGTGACCTTGCAGCTCCAAGGCCCACCATGCTAATCGACCTGTTGGACCACTCAGTATGCGCAAGCATCGCAAACAGCTGTGGCCCAAGGCTACTCGGAAAGTGTAGCCTTTGATAAATGGGCGAAACCTTATTACCCATACTACAGCGAGATATTCTCGTTCTGTCACGCTGTAGGCCTCTCGGCAGGTGAGAGGACGCGGCTCAAACTTACGCTCCTTCTCCGTAACTTGCATAAGCGGATCGGCCATCGTGGCGAGGTTGATCAGGATCCTCCTGTGCCACGATGCCTTGCCTAAGAACCGTGTTAGCTGCTTCACGTTCTCGGGTGTTGGGTACTCCAGTACCGGCCTTATTTTCTCTGGATCGGGGAGGAACCTTTCTTGGTTCAGCACCTCCTCCGGGTACTTTACTCCGCATTGGCAGAAGTGGCTTTTCTGCCGGTTGATAGGTAGGCCCGCCTCCCTCAGACGGCCTAATATCTTGCGAAGGTGTTCGAGATGCTCCACGAACGTTTTCGACCTCGTGTCGATGTATATCCGGTATCCTTCACCGGATTGCTTTACCATCGCGACCAAGCTTGGCCATGGGCTCGTGGATGGTGTGATGACGCCAGCGTCCAGTACCTTTCGGACCTGCGCGTGCATCCTGGCCTCTATTATCGGCGACTCCGAGTAATAGCGCTTTTTGATCTCCCACATCAATTATATGGGTCACCCTCGTGGTGCACTCAAATGTGGTCGGTTCCTCACAGACCAGCTGCTGCACAAGTGCTTCTACTTGTGCCGGCTGTTCCTCGGTCGTACGGTCTAAGCCTACTGCGCCGACTGAAACAGTGTCAGCCTCCCTGACCGATGTCAGCTGGAGGTCGAATCTGACGTCATCGTCTACCAACGTCAGGTGGTTAGACCGCGGGTTGTGTCTCGAGCCGAATTCCGTCGTGAAGTTCGTACCCGAGTAACAATCGGCGTCCTGTGTACGGATAATCAACACCTTGATCTCCCTACTTATGACACCTATCTTAAAGGGAAGGTGAACACAACTCGCCATCGAGCTTGTGCTGCTATCAGTGAGCTTAGCCTCTGCGTGCTCGCTTGGCATAACTGTTCGGCCGCATACAGTTCTCAAGTGCAGGCCGATCGGTCCCATTACCGTGACCGATGCGCCTGTGTCGTACAGAGCGCGAAAGTGGAAACACTCTACTTCCACCTGTAACCACCATCTGGTTTCCAGATTTTCCTCCGTAGGAACGTCCGGTTGTGCCGTACCGCTGACTCCCTGGGAGGTTGTCTCCGAAGCTTCCTGACAAGCTTCGGTTGCATCTGGGGGAGCAGTTGAGAGCCCTATTCTCCCCGCTGTCCGTTTTCCGGCGAGCAATTCGGATATTTTGCACGAATCACCCCTTTCTTTTTGCATCCGTAGCAACGAAGAAGCTCCTTCGCCTGTCAGCTTTTCTGACCGTCCTTCCCGCTACAACTATTATTTTTTGAGTTACCTTTTCCGGAGCGGCCAGTTTTACTCGTCGAGGAGGAAGCACCCTTGCTTTCCCCTCTCTGCCTTTTCCTCTTTTTATTGCGAAGCGCCTTCGCAATTTCCTCGTTTAGCGAACTAAATTGTTTTACTATCAAATCCAGGACTTCCTGAAGTCCGACATCAGATATTGGAGCTTGGGGCTTCACCTGTTCTGTAGATGTCGGTGCGGTCACTGCCGCTATCTTCGCGTGGAAAGACGAACCTGTCTTTCCGTCTTGCGATTTGTTTGCCGTCTTCGAGGATACCTAACATGACATGCTTTCTGTGCATGTTATTTTGTGGCTGTAGGCTTCCTCGTTCTGTTGGTAACGACACCTAATGTCGTTCCGCAGGCGTTCGAGCCTGTCGTGTGCGCAGACCCATCTGCGCCGGGTAGCTTGGCAAAAGTCTGCCCAAGTTTTCCAACCGCTGCTATGATTTTGATACCACATGCCAGCGACTCCTTTGAGAACGCATGGGAGCGATGCCAGCATGTCGCTCTCGTTGAGCTTCGCTGCTCTTGCGTTGTCCTCAAAGGTTTTCAGAAAAGACTCCGCGTTTAGCCAGTCGGTCGCATCGCCGTCCCTTCCAAGGATCCGCTGTACAGGGATTTTAGACGTAAATATTTTTCTTTGTACCTATTTTAATTTATTGATACTTTCCTTAAATAAACTAAAATATTCTATAAATCTATCATATAAATGAATCGCTATAAATTTAAGCGAAGCCGTAGCATCCTCCGAATTTAAATTATTCCCGTATATACATAAATAAATAAAAGGAATATAAAGCCAATTCTCGGGTCCATTTTTATGGTTTAATGTAGCAAGGATCCACAAAAATTGAATATTCGCATTTGCCGCTCGATGCGAAGTATTCGACAAGAAATAAATTACATTCACGTAAGATACCTAAAGCCTCACTTCACGAAATACGCGTGAGACTTATAAATTCACAAAATAAATAAAAATTACAAAATCTAGAAAAACTAAAGAAAATCAAGACGTTTGCAGAGAATAAACTGCAAACGTCACATAAGAAAAATCGAGATAGAAGTACAACACCTAAAAAAAGAAATTTCGAAAGAACAAACCTCAATGATTGATTACTTTATTAAAGCAGAAGAAAAACTTCAAGATATATACGATAATTTTCATCAAGTAGATCGAGAAGAGAGATTATTAAGCGGTATGATGACCAGCGAAAACATGCTAATATATTCAACATCGCAAGAAGAAAATGTATTAATAAGGCCCTCTGCAAGAAAAATGTCCTTCGAAAGCTCCATTAGTAAACGAACAGAAAAATATGAAAAAGAATGGATGAGGTTATTAAACAAAATAATTGACGAACAAATGATATTAGATAGAAGGACAAGTTCTGCCATAACTTCATTAGAAAGAACTATTGTAGAAACAAAAAAATTCTTGGAACAATATATTGTAAAAGGAAGAATTATGTACCAAAGTATAGAAGCCTTGAAAAACAATAGAGGTTATGAAACATTATTAAGCCAGGAGGATTTGACAATGGTACGAGAAATGATAGAAAAACAAAGCGACGATAAGGTTGCATTTAATGAGGATTTATTAAAAATGAAAAACATAGTAGAAATATCAAAAATAGAATTCGGAGTAGTGAATAGGAAAGTAGCTATAACAAAGGTATTGCTTGACAGCGCGAGCAATAGCTTTATTACAAAATTTAAGTCGGTACGCAACGCGCGTATATTTTGTATACACTTGCGATAGCGCGACCGCGACGGCCGGAGAGCAAGTGTGCTCCCGAGCGTCCCCACTCCGCGACGTCTTCCCACCCGCGGGAAGACGTTGTCATGACGACCGGTCTCTCCCACCGAGCGCGACTCGAGTCTAGCGGCTCGGAGCGAGCGGGAGCTGACTGACGAATTTAGTCCACTCGGCGCACTGAGTCGAGCTCTAACCCTAAGGGAGAGGTCGCCCGCACGTAATGAGTGTTGGCGATTGGGCTGAACCGATATCGCATTGTTAAGAAATAGTAATTTAGACAAGCGTAGCGTTTTATTAATTTATATTATTCTTAATATTTGTTGTAGACTTACGGAAGCGGAGGGCAGAGCGAAGCCCTATTGAAGTGTAAAAGTGAGCGCGCTCAATTGATTAGATTCAAGCGAAGTTTAATTTTTTGTATTTATTTTTTTATTATATTTTATCATGAATAAAAATCTAATATAGTTCAAGTATAAATCATAGCGGTTAGTTATTTCCGTTTAATGCAAAGACTCGTATGATTATTATTGAAAGTGCCGCGAAAAGGGGTTTGCGAGTGTTTTGACTCGCATCGGAATAGAGTTGCGCACGGATTGAGTGTGGCAACTGGGGTTTTAACGGTCGTACTGAGATCGTTCGCGATTAGTGTCGCTTGATCGTATTGAGATCAGCGGCAAGCGGAATACCTCCTCCTAACCCATAAGAAACCCGAAAGTTACATGGCGCCCGAACAGGCTATGGTGGTTTAGGAGGTTGGTTAGGAAATAATTTGTAATAGTTTTGCCAACTGCCGAAGTGATAGTGCTATCAAGTGAAAAACGTGGTGTGCTTAAATTGATTTTCTTGTTTGTTTTTCAGCCAGTATAATAAAATAAGAATAGATTTTTTTTTCTCTTTTCGTCTCTTGAATTAACGTACTAATTATGCCGGATTTTTTCGACGAGTTTGGCTCCTAATTTCGGCTACGGGGCCGATTTAACCAAACAGAAGCGAACGTTGAAGATTTAGCGGAAAGGGTTTTTAAACAACAAGAGACGTTAGGATATTATGGTAAAAAATTAGAGAATTTAAGACTGGAAAATAACATGTTGAAACGGCAATTGTTTAACGTAGCTAGAAGCACTACGGCACGTTTGGCAAAATTAGAAAACAAAGTGGATAAGGTCGAAAAAATAATCGACAAGATGATTAATAGTTTTAAGAATTAAAGTTTAAATTAGGTAATTAGTTTAAATCATTCGCCAACATGGCGTCGGAGGAGAAGGAGCTCCCCGACACCTCGCTTCACAAATACTATAAGTGTCATCCAAAAGTGAAAGTTGGTGCAGTTGTTTGCATTGTTTGTGGTAGTTTCCAACATACAAGTGAATTCGTAGCAAAATATAACGCAGGGGGACAAGTGAAAATTATAACAAGTTCGTTTGTAATATGCCAAGATCATCCTAACCTTGTACAATCAACAAACGTGCCATATGGCTCGCTTAGCAAGGAAGCGTGGCAGTTCATAGCAGCACTAAAACAAGAAAGCAGGGAACAAATAAAAAAAGAAATACTGCAGGATATAATACAGGAAAAAGAAAAAACATGCGATATGGATATTACCAACGAAGCTCTCCATGAAACTACCATCTATGAAGACTACACAGAAATAGAATCGCTGAAAATACAAAATAAATTATTAACAGATCTCAACAATGAATTAAAAGACAAAAACAAACTACTAAACGAACTACTAGCCAAGGAAAAAACAGAAACAAATCAAAAGGTGCCAGAAACTAATTATGCGGAAATAGTTAAAGTAAACAAACAAAAGAGTATGGCTACTAAAAAACGAGTCCCAAAACTCATTGTTAAAAAAACAGACATTAAAGATAAAACTGACTTGGAAAAAACTGTGGTACGTCACCTAACTAAAAATAGAAACGTACAAACCAAGAGTATATTTAGCAAAAATAATGACACTGTAATAATAAACTGTATGAATCTGGAAAGTGTAAACGCAATAGAAAACTCATTAAAAAAGGAATTAACACAAAATTTTAAAATTGAAAAAGAACAAATAAAAAATCCAACAGTAAAAGTAGTTAACATCGAAGGAAATTTTAAAGACAATCAAGAAATTGAAGAAGACATAAATGAAAGGAATTTCAGTGACTCAGAAGAAAAGTGCAAAGTTGTACATTCCTACAAAAATCCAAGAACGAATAAAGTGTCGGCTATACTCGAAGTGACGTCGAAAATATACACACACATAAAAGAGAACAAGGATAAAATCTTCGTCGGTTACCAGAATTGCAGAGTATACGATATTATAAACACGACACCGTGCAGCAGCTGTTCGAGATTCGGACACAGCGTAAAGAAATGTCAAAACAATATCACGTGTAATAAATGTGCTGGCAACCATCTAACAGCACAGTGTGATTGTACAACTCTAAAGTGCCCAAATTGTGATTTCTATAATATTAAATTCAAAACAAATTACAACACAAACCATAGTGCGATAGACAGTGAACAGTGTCAAGTGCTTAAAAACAAAATTAATAAATACATTGAAACCACGGACTATCCTAGCAGACCCACGTACTCTCGTTTCTTTGGTAAAACAGAGCAACCACGTCTGCTGCGGTCTACGTACACAATTAGAAAGCATAAAAATCCATCAGATAGCGCGTTCTCATCACCACAACAGCAAATCTCAAATAAATAAGTTATGAGTACTAAGGTAGTAGAAGAATTACTTGAAAACCAAGTAAATTTTGATAGTATAGAAAAGCTTAACAAGTATCTGCACTATGAAAATGAAATTATAACTTGTCTAAATATTCGTAGCCTCAATGCTAACTATAACAAACTGCTTGTATTTCTACGCAGTCTAAAAGTAAAACCTGTAATCATAGTTTGTACTGAGACTTGGATCCTGAAACATTATGAATATTTCAAAATAAATAATTATAACATGTACTATAATCAAGGCAATATAAATAAATCGGATGGAGTTATGATCTACATAAGAGAGGATATAACAGAAACAACAACAATTACTAAAATCAACAAACACAATATTCTCCAGACGAAAATTGAACTAGCAAACAAGCAACAATTAGTTATATCTGCATTATATAGATCACATGATCTTCACAAAACTGAATTTTTGATGAATATTAAGGAGCTTATTAAGATCAACAACAAATATAAAAACAATATACTAGTAGGTGATTTCAATATAGATATGCTTAGCTCTGAAACCATAGATCAAGAGTTCCTAATTACACTAATGGAAAATGGTTATTGTCCAGCAATAAATTCGATTACAAGACCCTCTGAACTCAGCAACAACAATGGCACCTGTATTGACAACTTCTTTGTCAAACTAAAGAATTTAAAATACATAGGACTAGTACTTAACACACCCTTCAATGACCATTATACCATATTTCTAAAACTAAAAGAAAATAAAATTGAAGCCAACTACATTGAAAATAACAACCCCAAAACTGACTATAAAAAACTGTGGAGAATAGCCGGATCAGTAAATTGGAATGAATTGGTATGTGCAAATGATCCTAACAGAGGCATGAACAACCTAATATCTAAAATTAAAGAATGTGTTAGCCAATCGAAAGTTAATAGGAAAAATAAAATCAAACCACGAAAATCGTGGATTACACAAGGAATAATTAAATCATGCCAAACAAAGGAGAAACTTTTCAAAAATTGGAAGAGAGACTATAAAAATGCTGCAAAAAAGGAAATTTACAAAAATTACGAAAAAGTACTACAAAAAATCATAAACAAGGCAAAAACAGACCATGACAAAAAAATAGTACAATGTAATCTTAGCAACCCAAGAAACCTTTGGAAAATAATAAATAATAAAATAGGCAAAAAAGCAAAAAACAATCCAGACATTAAATACTTAGCAGTAAATAATAAAAAAATCTCTGATTCCGAAAAAATTGCGGACAATTTAAACAATTTTTTTCTGCTCAATAGGTAATGTACTCAGATCAAAAATTACAAAACCACCTAACACCAAAGCACCACTACCGGAAAGATTTTCAAAAAGTTTCTTTATTAAGCCGATAACTCAGGATGAAATAAAAAAAATTATACAAAATATGAAAAATAAATTCGGAGGCATAGACGAGATTAGCACTCAAGAAATAAAAGCAATAAGTGAATTTATATCAAGTCCATTAGCAAACATTTTTAACCTGTGCATTGAAAAAGAAATATGGCCTGATGCTTTAAAACAAGCTGAAGTAGTGCCAATACATAAAGCAAACGAGAAATACCTTCCGAACAATTATAGACCAATTTCCCTAATATCCAACTTTGCAAAAATTTTTGAAAAATTAATACATAGCAGATTGATTAAATTTTTCAACAAAAATAAACTACTTTCCAAAAGACAATATGGATTTAGAAAGAATCTTAGTACCACAGATGCTCTAAGCTTCATCACAAACAAAATCTACAATAAGCTAGACAAAAGTAGCCCGATTGCAATCGCTTTTCTCGACTTAGCTAAAGCATTTGACACGGTCGACCATCAAATCCTATTAAACAAACTGTCAAATTATGGAATTAGGGGCAAAGCCATAAATCTTATCAAGGATTACCTCAAAAATAGAAAACAAAGGGTTAAAGTAAATGGTACAAAAAGTCCATTTAAAGTAATTAATACAGGAGTTCCACAAGGTACCATACTAGGTCCTCTTTTCTTTATCATTTACATAAACGACTTGCTAAATGAAATCCCAGAAAGTTCACAAGAACGACTTGAAGACGACATCTTATCTTACGCTGATGACACAGCGATAATAGTAACGGGAAGAAACTGGAAAGAAATAGAAGAAAAAATGAATGAATACCTACACAAGATCTCAATTTGGCTAGCGTTTAATAAATTGTCCTTAAATATAGATAAAACAGTATATATGGAATTTGGTAATTATGGAAATAGCACACCTAAAAATTTAAATATTACAATACAAAATAGAAGAATAACAAGAGTAGACAATACAAAATACCTGGGTATATTGTTTGATAGTAATATGAAATGGGATAGTCATACAACGAATTTATACAACAAGAACAAATACCTGATATTTGTATTTTACAAGCTATCAAAGATCATGCCTACACAAACTATGTACATGCTCTATCATGCCCTTTTCCATAGCTCTTTAGCATATGGTATCGTGGCATGGGGAGGTGCATATAAGGGTAGAACTGTATGCCTTCAAAACCTCCAAACGAGACTGCTCAAAATAGTAAATAATAAAAATTTTATTACACATAAATACCCACTAAACGTACATCAAACTTTTGAATACAATGGCTTAATTTATCATTACAGAGAGCTGAAACAAATATATTTAAACTCAAGCAACAATACAAGAAATAAAAACCTACAAATACCTAAAAGACAAAGAACAATTAGCACAAAAAGTAGTTATATTAGAGCAATAATGACATTCAACAGATTGCCAAATAATTTGAAAATTTTAAATAATAAACAAGCTATAAAAAAGAAAATCAAAGAATGGATACAACAAAATTGGACTTAATATTTTTCACATCTTATGAATAATATAAATAATATAAAGGAAAATAAAATTGACTGCCAAAATATCAAAAAATAGCATTAGCTTATTTGGAAACAAACTGCCAAATAATAAATGAATTGCAATAAACAAACTCAAAAAAAAACATAAAGACATCAGATTCTACCTTGGAAGTCCAGGAGAATCAAAATCAGATAGAAAAAGATCAACTAACACTAGATGTTAGAACTTATATATGCTCACAAGGACATTGCAAACAAAACTACAATAGATCACATAGGCGAATTTCTGCATACAATTGGAAAAAAGTACAATATAGTCAACCAAATCTAATCAGCATAATAAAGAACATAGCTCAAGAAATTATAAATAAAAAATACACTTGCAAAAAAGTAAAAAAAGAAAATTGTCCCTCGTGTCAATACCCAGTAATACGGGGGATTAAACACCAACATTTCAACAAGGCAACTACAGAACCAGAAAAGAAAGTAAAAATAATCGTGACAACACCAATAGAGGAAGAATTTACGAAAATAGACGTGAAAGCCGTAAACAATACAAACAAACTACTTCAAAATGAAAGCCCGAACCCGCCGGCTAAATTAATCGAAAATTCAAATGAATATCGAATGTCCTACGGTGATATAAATTATCTAGGTAACAATCAAGCACTCCTATATTTCGACAGAGGGATAAAAGGCCTGCAAACATTCAAAAACTCAATGCAACCAATATCGAAAGAACCAAAGTACAAAGATATAATAGTGGTGGATGATATTGTTTTCACGTCTGAATGTAAATGTAATTCTAGTCTTCAGCACAAAAACATGTTCCCTCATTATAGAGAGACATGTGCAGTAGGTCTTACTTGCCCTAAGAGAATGAATAACTTCGAGAGGGAAATTTTCAAGAGAAGGAAAAATGCATCAACCCAAATGTACACCAAAGCCAGCGCTATGCTAATTAGATATTGGAAATAAAGAATTTCAACATAATCAAGTGGTTTTGGGCAAAAATTTTGAATTAGTTTTAACCTAGTAGCGATGCTACTAGGTAATAAGACTGCAATCAATTCTTTGCCCAATTCTTTTACAAGTTTTTATTTTAGTAAGTAAGTTAGTTATAATTTTAGTATGTAATGAGCCAGGCCAGCGCACAGGAATTTTTTCCTCTGCTGGGTTACTTATGTAATATGATCCTTTTGTATCAACTGGTTAAATAAATAAAAAAAAAAATAAATATTCAGTATTACTTTCTTAAAAAATGATTTTGAAGTAAATAGCTTAGCGCGTTCTTTTCTTAGTGGTATACCCATTAGGTCTATCCCACTTATTCTTTTTTAGAGCTTTAATTTAATATTAGTTTACAATATTTATTTAAATACAATATTTTGTGTATTAACTTCTTCATTCTTGCCTATTGTTCTACTCTTATTTTTTTATCCTTACATTCATGTTTTCGAATATTAATATTTGGTTGCTCATGACTCGAAAGTGCAAGATATAATTACCTATGACTAAAAACTGGTGATGATAAATAAACGCCTAATCAACATTTTTTTAATTTTTAACAAACCCTTCTTTAAGCTAGGAAGAAAATTTTTGGCTAACTTTTAAGTCCACTATTGCGATGTATTTTTTCTCATTCTATCAATTTCTGTAACGTTAAATATGCTATTCATTGGGGAGAATACCAAAAAAACCCATTTTTGAACAGGTTTTTCTTGATTTTCTCGGTCGGTTTACGTCAAAGGACTTCAATGACCTCAAATATCGTCTTACCCACCGTAAAAACCCTTCTGTTCATTCTTTCTCAGAAAAACATGAGAAATGCATATTTTTGTAGTTTTCGCTGGAAAATATACGTGCTGTAGTAAAAAATTAAAAAAAATCTTATTTTTCACATTTTTCTCACAATTTTTTCATTTGAAGGAAGGCCATTACTTTTAAAATAATCAACAATCATCTCAAAAATCCCAAGAACCATTTCATCTATATAGAAAAGAGTGAAATTTTGGTTTTTATTTAATCTTTAACAAAAAAGATGGATTTAATTGAAAAATGCGATAAAATTCAATTTTTCGACGATTTTTTAGTTATTATTTTTCAAGTCATTATTGACTTCGAAAATCAAACCTCAATCTTTGAGTTACTCATAAAGAAGACAAACCTGTAACGCGCTTGATCGAATTCGAGTCCTCCTTCGGCAATGCACTTGGCCAGAACGCAAGTGCTCATAGGCGAGTGCAGGCGGAAAGGACCACCAATGCGCGCAATGCCGGGTTCAATGTGATCGGACCCAAAGTACCCCAATCGGTGGAGGCGTTGGAGTAAGCGAACGATGTGTACCTGACAATTCTGGTGCACTAACGCGCATCCCTAGGCACTGGGCGGCCCCAGTGGAAAGATGCTAGGCGCGACAAACCTCGCCTAGTATCCCCACTCGCCTATAGCGGTTGGCCAGAGTAGCATGGGCCAGGGGAGGGTAATGCCCCCTGTCAACCTGCCACTACTCCGACCATTTTGTAGGTATCAGTGAGGAACGTCTTTGGAGGTGCGCAATGCCCCCCAAAGCCGTTTCCGTTAGTAAAGATGAAAATAAAAATTTATTATTTAAATTTATTGAAAATAATATTATAGTCAAAAAAGATACAAGACATGATTTACAATTTTTTGCATATTGTGAGTTGATTTTTAGAATTAGACCCGCATCGGCAAAGTGCACCCCAGAACATAAGTACTCCTTTGGGGGCCCCGTTGGAAGGGCACCAAAAAAGATAAGATTAGAGTGATCGTGTGAAAGAGATGTCAGTCGAGTAAATTTCTTATATCTATTATGGGCCTTTGTTTTGTTTACGCGCCGCGCGACGCAATAGTGTTTACATAGTAAGTCGCGGTCCTTCGCCATCTAGGCCAATCGACTCGTAATCAACACATTTAAGTTTTTAATTTTTACCTTACGAAAAAGTTTTATTTTATTTAACTATAGTCTTTCTATCTGGAACGTCAAGAACCCCACTTTTTACGAAGTAATAGTCACCTTAGCAACAAAAATCCACTAGCGTTTTTTCAAAAGGTGCACAACTAGTGTGATATATTCAAAAAATCGATTTTTTTACATTTACCGAAGTTCAATACCTTCAAGAATAATGTACTAAAATTTCAAGGGCGGATCTTGAATAGTTTTTGAACTACGCCCCTTTAAAGAGCAACCAAATTTGCTGTAGCTCTAACTCGAATATAAATTATCCGATCGACTTGAAATTTTTTTTTTATCTTGTTCAGTACTTGATTCTACGTACAATGACCCTCCAGTTTTTAAATTGGATAAAAAATGTAAATTTATCATGTAAAACATTGTCTGATTTTTAAGTGAAATTTTGAACTTTTGTGCACAACTCCGCCATTTTGTTAAATTTCAATTTTTTTCTATTATGGAGGGTCATTGTACGTAAAATATATTCTAGTTTAACGAGAAATTTTTTTATTTCAGACACTCTAAGGGCCGCAATTACTGCAGCAGAGAAGCAATTTTTTTTGGAACCCCGAGATATCACGCATAAATTGCAATAAATTTAATATTTTTTCACAAAAAAATTAATTTGTTTACTTTAATTGTACAACAATATACTAACAAAATTACAGAGCTCACGAAGTAATAATTTTTTTCAATTAATTCTCGAAGATTACCCTTCTTTTGGGCAGTCACACTAGTTGTGCCTCTTAAGTTCCTTTTAAGATTAAACATGTATTTAAATAAGAATGTTCATCGATCACTTCAAGGACTTTTAGCGTGTTTGACAATCCTAGCCACTTCAAGGACTTGAACTTTGCAAGTCTTGATATCTTTGTGTACATGTGCGTCAGCGTGAGCGTATGTGTGTGTGCGCGCGCGCGTGTATGTACGTGTGTAAAATCTATAAGTAACTTATACTTTTTCTATTTAAGTAAATTAATTACACAAAAATATATTTGATTAATGCGATAAAATACATGGGCATTTGTGCATATTTAATAATAATGTGAACTTGCATTTACAAAATGAAACAGGAATAACACATACTAATGCTAGTGTTTCTGCTTCAAATTGACATGTTTCTCTCATATATAGACATAGAAACAATTTATTATAAGTTACCTGTTCTTTTTTAACTGTACCAGTCCACAGTTAGATAAAAGACAAGCAGTAGATAATATTCTTAATTTTCTATGTTATAAGCCTTTACATGGTGAACGCACAATTTACGACGAATAAGAAAATACATTAGTTGGTTGTATATCAGAAATATGAGGAAATACCAAATCACTTTATCTCAATCATTTTCGAAAACTCTTGTGGCTTGAAAAATAGTTATAACTAAAAAATCGTCGAAAAATTGAATTTTATCGCATTTTTCAATTAAATCCATCTTTTTTGTTAAAGATTAAATAAAAACCAAAATTTCACTCTTTTCTAAATAGATGAAATGATTCTTGGGATTTTTGAGACGATTGTTGATGATTTTGAAAGTACTGGCCTTCCTTCAAATTGGAAAATCGTGAGAAAAATGTGAAAAATAAGGTTTTCTTTCATTTTTCACTACAGCACGTATATTTTCCAGCAAAAGCTACAAAAATATGCATTTCTCATGTTTTTCTGAGAAAGAATGAACTGAAGGATTTTACGGTCGGTAAATCGATATTTGAGATCATTGAAGTCCAAAAATGGGTTTTTTACATTTTTTGGTGTTCTCCCCAATGAATAGCATATTAAACGTTGCAGAAATTGATAGTCGATAGTCGATAGTCGATAGTCGATGTCAGAGCGGAAACGCACCCACGGCCCCTCGCGGGGACATGTGGGTGATGCACCTATTCCTATTGGCCCTTTGCGCTCGGTCTCCTCATCATTCATTCCCTATCGACCTCCCTATATATTCGACCAGTCTAAGAAACCTGCTGAGCCCCATAGAGCAGACCCGCTCCGGTTCGAGAAGCCACTCCTCATACACCCCGCGCCTACCGCCCATCAGCCTGGGGCATAGACACAAGAGGTGTAAGGGGGTTTCCTCACTCACACCACAGAGTCTGCAGGTATTCTCAGCACCTAATCCTATCCTATTTTTGAAGTGTGCCAGGTCGCAGTGTCCCGTCAGCCACTCCACTACCTTCCTAATAACCTTTCTGGGGAGAGTGATCATCTCTCTCACGCATCTTATCGGGGCAGACTCCGCTATAAACGCTTTTGTGTGCCTGCATTCCCCGCACCTATCCCATTTCCTTGTCTGTTCCTTACTAATCCAAGCCTGAATTCTGCTATCAATCTCACAGCTTGGTATAGCCGTCTCGACGGCCTCTGCTCTGATCCCCGCCGCACCTCTTTTTGCCAGCCTATCGGCCTTCTCGTTACCTCGAATGCCAGCATGGCCAGCTACCCATTTTAACTTAATGTCACACCTCCTCGCTAAGTCATCGAGTGATGTCCTGCATGCAAGCACCTCATAAGAGGTGATCGTCACCTTGCTAAGAGCCGCAATGGCAGCCCTGCTGTCGGAGTGTATGACAACCTTCCGATTTGTCCACTCCTCCTCAAGCATGGCTGTCACGCAACTTTTTATGGCTATGACTTCCGCCTGGAAGACCGTGGCGTGGGGTTCTAGTGAGAGAACAATCTCCCTACTGCTCCCCTCTAGCCACGCCGCCGCACCTACACCCAGTTCGTTTTTCGAACCGTCCGTGAACCATTTATATACGTGGTTCCCTTCCGTCGCCTGGTGTGTATCCGCAACCTCAAAATTCCTTTCGAATCTGTAGTTGCGGGTTACCTTATCTAGCTTAACACTCCGCTTCTGATACATGGCAATTGAATTGACGATCTCCGCATCCTCGTGTAAGTGCCAGTCCTTAGAAACCCTGATCTTCGCCTTAAGTGCCGCAGCCCTTATCATAGTCTCAAGGGGTGGGAGGCCCAACACCAGCTCTAAAGCTTTCAGTGGTGTGGACTTTCTAGCCCCAGTAATGCCCCTTGTCACCATCCCTTGCAATCTATCTAGGAGCAAGTTACCTGTTTTTAATTTGCAACGAGGCCACCAAGCAATGGCCCCATGCAAGAGCCTTGGTCTGAGGACCGCCGTGTAGAGCCATAGGATCATCTTGGGTTTTAATCCCCAGGTAGCTCCAAAAGCTCTCCTGCAAGCCCAGAAAGCAGCCGTAAAGCTAGCTTTCTTGCTTTCCAAGTGTTTGCTCCAATTCAGCTTCGAGTCGAAAATCACTCCCAGGTACTTTGCCTCATGGGACAAAGTGAGTGTTTTCCCGAATAGCTTAATGGGATCCATTTTTTTGACCTTATATCTGGTGGTAAAGTTGACCAGTACTGTCTTCTCAGGATTTACAGACAGTTCAACCTCCTTGCACCAAACCTCCACGAAGACTAACGCAAAGTTCATTAGGCCTGCTATTGTGTACTCGTCCTGCCCAGTAATCAGGATCAGGACGTCGTCCGCATACGCCTGCGCGTATATGCCTGCCTCATTTAACCTAACCAGCAGTTCATTCACGACGAGGGACCATTCGGTGGGCGAGAGGACTCCTCCTTGCGGACAGCCCCTCCACACCCGGCCCTCCCTCGTCTCAGATCCCCACTGTGCCTGGACTACTCTCCCAACTAGTGAGTTATGTAGCCATCTAATCAGGGACTTGGGAATACCATGTCTCTCTGCACCTCGGCATATGCTGCTACTTGTCGTGAAGTTGAAAGCCCCCTCCACGTCCAGAAAAGCAGCTAATACCATACCTTTCTTTTTCATCCCTTTTTTAATTCTGGTGGTAGCCTCGTCAAGTGCGGAGTCCACTGACCTGCCCTCTCTGTACGCGTGTTGCGTAGCGTGCAGAGGACGAGACATCAGGGCCCCCTCCTTGATTTCCCGATCTACCAGTCTTTCCAGTGTTTTGAGCATGAAAGACGTAAGGCTAATCGGTCTGAAGTCCTTTACGTTCTCATGAGCCTGTTTTCCGGGCTTAGGTATAAAAATAACCTTGGCCTTCTTCCATTCGTTCGGTACATGACCAAGCGCCAGACAAGCCTTGTAGGCTGTACCCAGCGGTTCCAACAGCAAGTCCATGCCCTTTTGTAGTAGGGCCGGAAAAATACCGTCTGCTCCCGCCGCTTTGTAGGGTTCGAATGAGTCAATGGCCCATCTAATCCTATCCTTAGTTATGACCTTATCCGCCAGATCCCAGTCTTGTTCGAGGAACTCCTCTGGAGGTTGCTCCGGCGGATTCGTAGAGTTTAGTCCCGGGAAGTGAGCCATCAGAAGACACTCGAGAGCCTCTCCATTGTCAGATGCCCACTCCCCTGAGGATTTCCTGATCTGGTGCTGAGCGCTTCCGGTCGGCCTGGCCAAGATCCTATTCAGCCTAGCCGTTTCCGGAATACTGTTGAGTTCCTCACAGTAGCGCTTCCAACCCTCCTTTTTGGCCGCCTCGAGAGCCTTTTTATACTCTCGTCTGCAGTTACTGTAAGCCTGTAGCTCCCTAGATCCTCTCTTCTTTTTCCATCTGTTAAACAGCTTGCCGACCTCTTTGCGCAGGGTACCCAATCTATGGTTCCACCAGGGTGTCGTTTTGCCCTGTCTGCGCTTCGTTGGTCTACAGCTATCCTCAAATGCACCTACTGTGGCTGCTTATATACTGCCACAGTACTTTTCTATCTCCTCCATATTCTCCAGCCTGCCTGCTTTGTCCGGGAGTCTCTCCCTTAGACGACTGCAGTACAAGTCCCAGTTTGTTTTTCTGGGATTCCTTCTCGCCTGATCATCCTTGGTCAGATCGCCCAGCTCAAAGCGGATCTGCTCGTGGTCGGACATGGAGACCTCATCCGATACTCTCCACACCCGTACCTTCGAGAAGATACCCCTTGTTGCCAGTGTAATATCAATGACCTCCTCCCTCCTTCTGTCTCTGAACGTCGGAACCCTGCCTTTATTGAGGATATCAAGCTCCGTCGTGCAGAGGTACTCCAGGAGCCTCTCGCCTCGGTCGTTGCAGTTTGAACTGCCCCAGACGAGGTGATGCGCATTAGCATCACATCCTACTATAGCCTCTCTGCCTCTTCTGCGGCAGTCCTCAACCAGTACCCTCACCTCCTCTGGGGGTGGCGAGTGCGCTGAGTCACTGGGGAAGTATGCCGAGGCCAAGATAATCTCCTCCTCAGCTCCTTCCTCCGTCCTTCTCTTCACTATTATTGTGGTGAGATCGCTGTGGCAGTGAAGGGGCCAGATCTCCCCCTGCACGCCTTTTAGGAGAATGCAGGTACGTACCCACCCTTCCCCGGCCGCCCGGAAGAGCCGTCCACAACCCCCTAATCCTGCCACCCTACCACTCGCATTGATCCAAGGTTCTTGAATCAAGGCGATGCCTGTCTGCATCTCTGCCATGCACTTGGCCAGCACAACCGTAGCGCTTTTGCAGTGATGCAAGTTGATTTGCACGAAAGGAATTATGGCTCCTGCATTGTCTGCCTGAGCCATGGTTCCTTCCCCTCCTCGTCTGCACCTTTACCCCTGTGGAGCACAGCGTGCGCCCTACCTGCCCCACAGAAGGGCCGGAAGCCCAGCGCTTTAAGCGCCTCAGCCTCCGACTCCTCCTTGAGTAAGCGCACCGCTGTCTCCACAGTGCCTTTCGCCTCATCCTTGGCATGCCAGGAGGCGGCCACTCTCCATTCCTGGACCCGCAGCGTTTCATTCTGCAGGCCTAGGCGATCCATGACCACCTCCACGGCATGCTGACCTTTTACGTAAACCGTAACTCTCTCCATCTTCTGGAGGGAGCTCTGCTCCACAACCCGGAGCTTCGCCCCCTCCCATGTAGCCCACGTCGGAGCATAGCGCTCTAACCACTCCTTGTCTGCTGCGGTGGTGCAGTGAAAGATCTGCGCCCCCCGCATCAGCCAATTGTCCTTAAAATGAGGGGTGTGGCCGTCCACTCTGCCGTCGATGGCTTTCTCCACCGACTGGACGACCAGCACCCCCTGAGCTTCAGTCAGGCGCACCTCGGGATACAGCTCAGGGACAACCGCCACCTTAAGGTCGCTGGCCGTCGCCTGGCTGTACGTTGGAGCTGGGCCCTCATGCACCTTTTTAACCTGCCGGGGGGTAGAGTCACCGGATGACCTCTCCTCCCGGCTTTTTTTAAGTGAGTCCCCAGGGGTCCTCGGAAGAGCGGCACCTGCAGGCTTCGTCGCTCCCGTTGCCGGTGCGCCTTGGCCTGCCCGCTCTCGCAGCCTTTGCCGTCTCTTTCGGCCCTTTCGGCCCCTGTGATCTTCTTTTTCCTGCCAAACGCAGAGTCGGTTGGCGCCCCCGAGGTCAGCGGAGTCCCACTGCCCAAAGGACAGCGGGAGCCCACCTCAATCGGTGCACAGACCTCCATCTGCGTACCTTCACCTCCTACACTAGTCCCGGGCCCGATGGACCCTGTCCCAGTGGGGAGTTCCGTTGAGCTAGGGAGCTCGTCGTGAGATGTCACGGTTAACTCGCTTTCCTTAATTTTATTATCCATGGTTTTGGGAATGGGTTGGGTGGAGTGTAAAGTGTATGTGAGAATCGTGTGACGGCCACTGAGCCCCGGTGAAACGCAAGCGCGGGACACTACCGAAACGCCCTTCGGCAGCCCCATCCCGCAACAGTGCTGTGGCCTCGGAAGAGCCCCCCCCCGTCCCAGCAGGGCCCTACCCGGTCGCCATCCGGCACTACTAGGACGAAGGGGATTTTTCGCCGGATGATGGAGCAGCCGGTCCGATCGGCTACACCGTAACCTGGGCTCCTGTCCTATCCGGCGGCCTAGCCGTGTCATCCTAGTTTATCCCCTGTACCCTCAGCAACTACGCCAAGATGCTACCCCCTCCAGGCCAGCAGCGCCCAAACCCGCGCCACCGAGAACTCCCCGCAGTGTAAGTGTGAATGTGTGTATGTGTGTATCGTGGGGTCCCACCCGACCGCCACGAGGGTTGTTCCTTGGTCGTCTCGTCAGCCTCGGCCACCTGCTCCCCCGCCTCAGAGGCAGGTACGAGCACCCCTTGTCCCGGGGAGACGCCTTGAGGGCCACTGGTGCCTTCTGGCCCCTCCCTACAATCTCTCCTCATGCAGACTCCACATCCAGGGAAGAGCCCTTTTTACGGGGATTCCTTCTCATGCACCGAAGAGCCCTTTTTACGGGGATTCAATCAAACACATGAAGAGCCCTTTTTACGGGGATTCCGTCCCATTTATACACAGTCATACCAGTCTCATTCACATGAAGAGCCCTTTTTACGGGGATTCCGTCCCTGTCACACTCCTGTCAGACGGTGTAAGGGTAAGTGGCCCAAACGGCCTGACGAGACTCAAGCCCTTTCACCATCGTCAAGGTGGCACAACCCACAGAAAGGGTGCAGAAATTGATAGAACGAGAAAAAATACATCGAAATAGTGAACTTAAAAGTTTTCTTTCAAGTCAAAATTTTTCTTTCTAGCTTAAAGAAGGGTTAAAAATTAAAAAAAATTTTTGAGTGCAACTTTCTCTGAAAAAATCTAAAAAAAATCATGGTTATTTAATATAAAAAGATACATACATAAGAATTTTTTAGATTTTTATGTTATAAATTGTTGCAGAAAAATTACGTTATAAATGGGTGAAAAATTTTCTGAAGAAGTGTTTAATAATGTTCTTTCGGATAGCCCATTTCAAATAAAAATCCAGGCTGGGGCATTTTTGACCCATTACCGGGTTAGACCTAAGTAATTATCTATTATTTATTATTGAGTTATCTTTAAGATTAAAACAAATTTATAAGAATGACCTGAAAAATTAAAAAATTAATTTTTTCAATATGAAATAAAAAAATAACCCAATATGAAAATATCAAGATAATAGTTAATAAATAATAGTTAATGAATATAACGGATCCGAATATAGCGATTGAATCCATGATCAGCGAAATACAAATTTGTTTAAATCTAGCTAATAGTAAAAATATTACAAATAACACAATTAGGAAACGTAGAAAAGGTTGGATTACCCAAGGTATAATAAATTCTTTTAAAACCAAAGAAACCCTATACAAACTATGGAAAGAAAACCCAAATAATGAAAGCCTAAAAAAAGACTTTAAAAAATATAAAAAATTATTAGATAAGGTAACTAAAGAGGCTAAAATTAAATATGAATAAAGCAAAGTTGAAGATTGTAAACAAGACCATAAACAGCTTTGGAAATACTTAAATCAAAAGTTAAACAGAAAAAATAAAAAAATAACAATATTGAATATATTAAAATGGAAAATAATAAAAAGATTGACAATGAAAAACAAATGGCAGACTACTTAAACAATTACTTTAGCACAGTAGGTGAAAAAATAAGCCAATCTATTGATAATAGTGAATATGAGAATATATAACTTCCTACTATGAATTATAAGACCATTTTTTTAAAACCTACAAATACTAATGAAATCTAAAAGATTATTGGAATGCTAAAAGATAAAGCAGGAGGTGTAGATAGTATAAGTACCAAAGTTTTGAAATCAATATCTGATAGTATATAAGAAACTTTAGCTAGTATTTTTAATTTATGTATTGAAAAATGTATTTGGCCAGATATACTTAAGAAAGCAGAAATCATTCCAATACATAAAGCTAATGATAAACACGAGGTATCTAATTATAGACCGATATCACTGATATCAAATATAGCTAAGATTTTCGAAAAAATGATATACGATAGGTTATACAATTTTATAGTAGAATGTAATATTGTAAATCCAAATCAATTTGGTTTTATAAAAAACAAAGGTACTAAAGATGCTTTAAGATACTTAACAGACATAATATATAATAAACTAGATAAAAGTAACCCTATATGTATAGCTTTCTTAGATTTGGCCAAAGCTTTTGATGCGATAGATCACAAAATATTATTAGATAAACTTTACAACTATGGCATAAGAGGCAACGCATATGACTTAATAAAAAGCTATTTAACTGATAGAGAACATGCAGTTAAATTAAATAACACAATAAGTGATAATTGTAAGGTAACTGGGTACCTCGAGGTACAATTTTGGGACCATTATTATTTATAATATATGTTAATGATCTACTAGATAGTTTACCAATTGTATCAGTCTTATCTTATGCTGACGATACAGCTGTAATATCAGCAGAAAAAACATGGCAAGAAACTGAGAACGAATTAAATAGGTTATTAAAATTTATCAATATATGGCTAAAAACTAATAAACTATCCCTAAATGTAAATAAAACAGTCTATATGCCCTTTGGTAATTACTGTGATAGTGTCCCGTTAGATCTAAATATAAAAATATGTGATAAAGCAATAAATAGAGTTGAAAAATATAAATATCTGGGAATTATAATAGATTATAATGTTAAGTGGAACAATCATATTGAGTATATTATTAAGAAAACTAAATATTTGCTTTTTGTGTTCTATAAATTAGCTAAGGAAATGGATACAAAAACACTACTCACAGTGTATTATACATTGTTTAACTGCGTGATAAGTTATGGCATAATAGCGTGGGGTGGACTATATAAAAATAGTTCAAGACCTCTACAAGTGATACAAAATAAAATACTAAGAACAATATATAAAAACAGTTTTGTAATCAATAAAAGACCTTTAAATCTAGAACAATTATTTATATATGAAGCCCTATACTACCATTATTTTGAACTGAAAGAGGCATACATGAGACAAATAACAAATACAAAAAAAAATTAATACAATTGCTCAAAATTAAAAAAACAATTAGTAGCAAAAATAGCTACATAAATGCAATAAGAACTTTCAATTTATTTCCAAATGAATTAAAAAACCTAGAACACACTAGAAATACTATAAAGAAAAAATTAAAAGCATGGATTGCAGCTAATAGATAAAGTTATGTGCTGTATTTTCCTCTAAGAAAAATCTAAAAAAACTTGTGCAATTACTTTGTTTCTAAGTTAGTAAATAAAGTAGTATGTAAGTTCAAATGTACCAGGCCTACGCTCGGGCAATTAATTTGCCTATTGTAGGATTACTATGTAACTTCTGGTTTTAAATAAACAAATAAAAAATAAATAAAATAGATTGTTGCTATTATAAAAAAATTTGTGCGAAACAAAAAATTATTGAAATTTATATTAATAGTCTCACATTAAATATACTTATATTGAATATATTAAAGACCAAATATAAAAATTTAACCAAGCGAGTGTCAGCGAGCGAGGTAAGTCGCTAGTCTACTAAATTAAATGTAGAAACGACTAAATATATACAGCTATCTATCAAAGAAAAATATAATTAAATTATCACGTCAAACCATTTAAGGAAAAAAGAATTCGCATGGATATCTTCTCATTTAGACATCGCACACACCTCGAGGAGCACCGTGGTCGAATTTTAACATGAAATTAGCAATCTCTCCTTCTCTCTCTCTCTCTATACTCTTTGCTATTTAATTCATTTACTGAATGTAATAAATGTGTATTTTGTCCTACTATCGTTGATAAATAAGTAATTGATAATGAGTAAATTATAATGTTGGCTATTATCAAAGTAGGGTGGAATAAGCGCGGTCAAAATACTCGAATGTAATTTAAAATATTTATTTATCTATTTCGTAAGACAAATCATTACGTTATCTTGTAGTATTTCCCTATCAATGATACTTATTGAACAAATTTGTAACTATTGGTAATGGCTTTGGTAAATGTTCAATTTATGTTACATATTTAGGATATTAATCAAGTATCGCATAATGTATCGGACGATTCGGAGGATGATGAGATACCAGAAGAATTGAAGTATGATTTTGTTGATGAAGCACACCAAAATATTTCTCAAAGTAAAACGAAGCATAGTGGACCAATAGTAACAAATACAACTTTATATGTTTTAAGAATTTGTGGAAAATATTTACATTTAATACAGCTGTTTGAAAATGTTTCAAGTATTGTTGTACCGTACATAACTCAAATATTCGAATTCTACTTTTATACAGTATACAGTTTTTTTGCAACGGATTGTGTAAGTAAATTTTAAAGTGGATTTTTAATATGTATTTAATAAACATCAGTCACTTCATAACACTCACTTAAAAATGAATATATTTTGTTTAAAGTTAAATATATCTAGATCTTAAATATATCTATGCACCCTACTAACGTTTAATTGAAAATAAGAAGTAGGCTCTTCGCATGACGTGTTTTATTTTTATCTAAGGGGATTTACATTTACATTTTTTGAAAAATAATAAATTTTTTCTAATATGTAAGTAAATTTTCTTACAAAAATCTAAATAATTCAGATATTAAGGATAAAAATGAAAAAAAAGAAAATCATGCTTCTTAAATTTTTTTTAAGTTCACGGTAGCTTCTGCTCTTTAGAGACTAGAGCAACTTGGTGTTCGATGCACAGCGGTAAGTTTTTTGCGTATCGTGGAATGGTTGGGATACTTCAAGTCGACTTCGAGGACCCAGTGGTATTTTATCATCGTCGACTTGAAGAGGTAAGGACTGACTCATATTCCAACCATATAGGTTGTTCATATTAAAATATATGAATTTCTTTGACTCGTCCCCTGATCCCCTTTTCAACAATCATGAACATGCCAATGTCAATGAGAAGTTCTAGCTCAATCTGGTATACTTGTGTAGTAGTGATAATAGCTTCGATAAAATCAAAGACCAATAAAATCTTTGAGAAACGTATAATATACGAAATCAAATGCCAAGTCGGAAATATCTTCTTCCCTGCAAGGCTTTAATTCTAAGGAATTAGCAGAGTCAGAAGGACCAGTCTTATCCGCGACGAATACTTTATTCGGTTTTGATTCACTTCTTCTACAAGACATTATTTTCTTCTTTACAGCTCAGAGACCAAATTTTGTAAAATATACAAAAGTATAAAAATACACTCGACAAATGCATTTATATGTGCTGTGACGCGAGGTACTATCGGGTACTTGCGCGCCGTCGCAAGCCTTCGCGGCGAGAGGTAGAGTTAGGCCGTGGCGCGCGGGAGCGGCGGTCATTGTGGAAGCTCGAAAGATTCTCTTGAGCCGTCGGCGACGACGGACACGCGCGCGTGCAAGAAAGGAAAATCGGCGATTCCTCCTGGAGACGAGCCACGTAGCAGTGAGTGCGAACGAGGTGGCAGCTTCGGACGAGCCCAAGCTGCGAATACTGTAAGTACCGCCCGACTAAACTTGTGAGTGCGGGCGCGTACTGGCGAGGAGTCGAGGAGCGCCTAGCGTCGAGCCTTGTGTAGCGAACGTGTGGAGCGTGTCCCCAGTTCACCGTGTCTCTCTCCCTCCTTAGCTCGCGGACGCGGACTCTCGTGCGGCGAGAGTCGCGGCTCTCGGATACGAGCCGCCGCGTGGTGCAACATCGGTACCTCGAGTACGGGCTCGAGGTCGAGTTCGCGGTACATCGCGCGGAACGGGCAAGTGACCCGTTCCTTCGTGTGCGTGTGTACGTGTGTGTACACACAGAGCAGGCAAACGGCCTGCTCTCGAGCGTTACGTTTGTTTACGTGGAGCAAAGTGGTGCTCCGCGTAAACGCCGCCGATCGCAGACCGCGCAACCGGCCGGTGAATTCTCGGCGCGGCTAAGAATTCGTAGGAGCGCGCGCGCTTGCGTTCGCGCGCGGCTCTGCTCAGCAACACTCGGGCGTGTTCGGGGCAGTCGGCCCGCTCGTCCGACGTCTACTAACCCTCGCGGTCGCAATACTTGTAACTTTTTTTCACGGAGGCAATAAAGGCCTCCGAATTGCATTTTACTTGTCCGCGCTATTCTTCCGAGTAGCCCGCGGGACTACTCGGCAAACCCTTTTCATCCATAACCTCCCGGATACCGCCACTCTGTCGCAGAGCTGAGCGGCCGGCATCAGCTGTCGTCGAGGAGGACGACGGCCACGCAAACACGAGGAGCACGTTTGTGCACCAGCACGCGAGTACGGAAAGCGAGAGTACAGGCGTACTCTCGCGTTGTACACGGGCCGCGGCGACGTGCGTTCGCCGTCGGGTGCTCGCGCGCACCCCGAGGTAAGGGCCTCGAGGAGCACTCGCATGTGCCCCATTGCACCGATCTGGCGGAGGAAGGTCTCCTCCGAGAGAAAATAGGTCAGAAAGAACCCCGTTACAGTGCTAAGAAACATTTTCTGGTATAAATTGTGATAGTTCACTAGTTTGTCAGTAAAAAAATTTCATTAGTAAAAACAGTCAAATTCTAACTAGAATAAATTTAGAAAGTAACTTCTTTGAGCGAAGTACAGTAGCATACATACTGTAATACATACATAATGTTTTAGATAAACAATAAACAAATTTTTTTTCTTCTAAATTCACGTTTTTTTGCTAAAAATTGTTTATAACTTTTTATTGTTAAATTTTTCGACAATTCTATTACCGAATTCTTAAAGTACATAAAATTTTACGTTAAAAATGTTATTTCAAGAATTTCTTGAACTATTTTAAGATAGTGTTACACACCACCGAAATATTGTCGAAAAATGGTCAGATTGGGCGTTAAAGGGTTAATTTGCCCGGTTATGCTCCTCAGGGGCACTTAGCTTTTGCTATCGTATCCCTCTAGCTAGTCTTCAGCAGAGTGGTATATTCCTAGCGGCCTACAAAAAGCTATTAGGTTGCCTATACCCACTGCACTGAAAGTTTCAAGTTTCTTTTTGGACACTACTGATATTGGTTTCCTGTTCCCTTTGTTTTGTGTGTATAATATCGGAGGTCAAAATGTTCTGTTAGTAGGCCTAAGAGGAGTTGTGTTCTCCGTTTATCTAGGTTAGTATTCTTCGAGATCCAGCCAGTAATAAACTTCCTTAGCAGCTCTTTGACCCACCTATAGTCTCTAGAGTTTTTCCATATCTCTAATCTTCCTTTCTTAATTTTGCTTCTTATGACATTACATCCTTCCTGGTATGGGACCTTCACCTCCCATTTCATTACCTTTGCAACGCAAGTGACCCGGTATCCAATTTCTAGTAACTTTATTTGCTTTAGCCAGTTGAGTAAAACTGTTATTTCTTTAACTAATGCTGATTTGGTAAGAAGGTTCTCCAGGGCTCTTGTAGAAGTCTGGCTATCAGTGCAGATTTGTATAAATCTGCCCTTAATGGAGCCTCTCACTAGATTTGTAGGACATGATCTAATAGCAGCCATTTCTGCTTGAAAGATCGTGTTGTACTCTTTGAGTCTACAGTATGTCTCTTTCCTGCTTCGTCCACTTATGCCAAAATCAGTTCCTTCTTCAGATTTTGGATCCATCAGCATACCATTTTACTAGGCCCCAAAAACTGGTTTTTCTTCCATTTTTCTCTTTTCTGTATCCTTGTTCTAGACAGTTTCACGAAACTGATATTTCTCTTTGTCTGACATTATGACGAAAGATCTCATCTGTCAGTATTTCTTTTTGGATGGTCCCATTCCGTTTCCTTTTCACTCGCCGCCGCACATCATTCCATTTGGTGTCCAATAAAATCCTGATTGCTGCCATTGGTGTACTTCTTCTCAGTCCGTAAGTTCCCCCCAAGACCACTGTCTGTATATAATCCAAGCTCCTGATCCAAGTTTTCTTCGGCTTGTTTCCTACCAAGTCACTGCAGCTTAGGTCAGCTTTGGTTTCAATATAGCCTCGTATATGCACAAGACTTTTCGGGGTACTAGCCTCCAACATATCCCAATGGCTGACCTACATTGCATAAATATGTTCAATATTTTCTTACATAGTGTACTAAAGTGTTGATTCGAGGGTAATTTCTTATGGAGATATACCCTCAGATATTTTACCCCTTCTGCATACAGTATTATTTTACGGTAAGTTACTTCCTTATTTATTTTGCTTTGGTATTTCCTGGTCAACGGAACTATTTCCGTTTTGTCCGGATTTATCCCCAGGAATATCCCTTGACACCATTGTTTAACTTTCTCTAGGATCCTTTGGATAAGGTCTAGAGAATTTCTTCCAACCTTCCTTTAACCATTATGGTAAAGTCATCTGCATAGCCGGTTGCAAAGATTCCTTTCTCTCACAGCATACGGAGTAGTCCATCAATTACCAGTATCCTTAATAGCGGTGATAATACCCCTCTTTGTGGGTATCCTTCATTGATTTTACCTCTTACTGTCTTTCCTCTCCATTCACTGTAAATGCTCCTGTCTCTCAACATCCTCATCACCCAATATAAGGTGGGAAGGAGTTGATTGTCCATTTGACTTTTTCTTTGGTAACCACTTTACCGGCTAGATTCCAGTCAATTCGTCCTCTACATCTCTCTAGTGTATCTTGTTTCTTGTCTCGCTTAACGGAGTCAATGTAGCTCGATTTTAACAGAAGTTCCAACGTATCCTCCTTTGTATCGGTGAAAATGCCTGCCGAGTCCATAAGATATTGCAGCCGGCAGTCATTGCTCTTGACAAGGAGTATGGCTAACCTAGCCGTTTCTGTTAGGTTCTCACTGTTCGAACAGTAGCTCCTTCAACTTTTAGTCTTGGCTGTCCTAAGTTCCTTCTTGAATATTTTTAGCGACTCTTTATACGCTTTACAAACTTCCTAGATGTTAGTTTTTCTAGCCCTGTTAAAAGTCTTTCTTACTTGTTTCCTCAGCTTTTCTAGGGTGTCATTCCATCATGGGTGCTGTTCTTATTTCCTTTCAGTTTCAAAGGACAATCATTTTCACCTTTGGTTTCTTAATTTCGATTCCAAAGGTTATGACCCTGTGATCCGACATGGATGGTTGTTCGGTGACTTTTCATCCATCTATATGCTTCTTGATTCTCACCGTTGCGAGGGTAAGATGCAGAACTTCCCTCCTGTTTGATGTTATGAAGGTTATTAAGTTTCCCTCCTTTACGATGTTCTTGTTTTGAATTCTACTAGTTTTTAACCCCTATCAATAATGTCGGTGCTCCCCAAACCATATGGTGTGCATTGGCGTCACAGCTGACAATTCAAGGTTTTTCTACAGTATTCGACTACCTTTTTCATGCCCGTTGACGGTATGTCCTTATCGTGCGGGAATCCTGCAACAAGAACAACAGTTTTTACTTGATGTTCCTTATTTTCTACATCAACTTTAACGACTATAATGTCTCTAGAACTCAGCTCCTGTAACAAAATACTATTTCTCCACTCCAACCTCAAATACGCATGTTTGCATGCGATTTTTGGCTCTCGTGGAGAAAAATACGGTTTCACACTAGTGCGTAAGTGAATCTTTGCCTCGGGAGACTTTTCGGCCTCGCTTCGCTCGGCCTAAAAACGTCTCCCGACGCAAATAATTCACTTCCGCACCCGTATAAAAATGTACTATAAATGTTCTTCATAATGATACATGTCCGTGCATTTCCGTTATTGTTCCCTATAACAAGTTCCCTGATTATTGCAAGTACTCTAATACGTCAGATCCACAACCAAGCTTCTTGTATTAGGGCTATGTCCATAGGCACCCTTGCCATGATCCTTGCTAAAACCGCCGAGACGCTTCTGGAATGGTGCAGTTTATCTGAGAGAAACGTATTCCGGTGGTAGCCACAGCGGTATGTACTTTGCCTAGTAACTGGAAAGTCACTGTGCCCACTTCCACCGTGAGCCTGAAGCTCCGACTCTTTAGGGTGGTCACAGATGGTTCATCTAAGCTCTGGATTTTCCTGTTTTCACCCCTTTATTCTGCTTGCAGACCAGCTTTAGGAAGCCCTCCGCAGTGTCCACCTCGGGGGCAAACTTCGAGATTATCTTCTCCTCCAGCTAGGTCCCCGACTCTTTGTCTTGGCAGACGAAGACCAGGATCCACTTCCTGGGGACAGATTCTTTGAATCGGAGTGTGCATTCCCCTTCTTCTATCTCGATTACCTTCCTGGCATCTGGATCACCTGCGAGTGTTACGTGCAACGAACGAGACTGTATACTAGTACATATAGCAGTCCGCTGCACGTAATTAATTTTATTTTATTCGTTTACGCGGCAAAGTAATGGAGCGGAAGGGATAAACCGCAACGCGCTGCAAATCTCGTACGGGCCCGCTCTTGTGCAGTGTGGTCGATGATGATCTGCTCTGAATAGTGTGAAAGGAGGAACAAATGATTAAAAACTCCCTTGTACAAGGATTTACATCCTCCCACTTCTTGGAATCGTTGCCGGCCTCGGAAAAGTCTACTGCCTATGGAAGTGACGGGTGGATAAGAGAAAAGGATGGACAGACAGGTAAAAATTCAAAAAGGCATATATATTTGAAAAGGACGGAAGTCTTAGGTAAACACAAATTTACATGGTTGTGAGGAGAGCGCATTACCCTACGGTACAAAAAGGATTTGTATATGTTTGTTTAAGTTATATATATATACGAATTTCGGATGGAGAGGTCTTCTACGCGATCTCTTGCTGGATTGTTCAATATATTCACCGGAGTTGGGCCTCTAGTGTGGCGTACTCAGATTGTATTACCTTTTGGCCTTCATCCCGGATACTAAGGATCTCCATCCGGTTTAATTCCTGTTGATTATGTGTATCCAGCCGGGTATCACATTCACATGGTATTCGTTCGTATCCCGGGAAAAGGTAACGGATGACATCACTACCCACTACTTGGTACTCCCCGTTCCATTGGATGTAACTCTGCTCTCCGTATCGCTCTAGGAATTTAAGGAGCTGTTCAAATGTACAGGGTTTCTGGAAGATAAAAACGATGGTCGCCCTGTCCACTGCATAGCTTCCGGCGAATTTCAGTTCCTGCATCGTGGAGTCTCTAATCTGTGAACAAAAAAAAATATTGGTTAGTACAGGACTTGATAAGGCGGTAGAAGTTTTACATTAACTAGGATACGTTCCTTAAATTCAGGTATGTCATCGGAGAGTTGGAGGTGCACCTCTGGCTGGTAAAGGTAGCATAATAATATATATATCATGCATAAGCGTGATGTAGTCTGTCCTTCCTATACAGTTGGCAGCCAGGCGTAGCAATCCCAATCCCGCAGTTTTGGTATACCCATTGCATCATAGTCTTAGCCTGGAGATGAACCTCGCATAACGATAAACTTTGCGGGCTCGGATGAAGAATCATATCTACTTTACATTCGGCTCGCTCAGTTATATCCTGGATTGGTTGTTGAGTGGGACAGATTCTGCCACAGGGTGCCTTCTGACACCTTTCCCAGGATACCGAATCCATTGACGGCATGTAGTTTACACATGTAGTAGTTTATACATGTGACGTTGTCCACCAAGGGAATGTGGAGTATGGCGAAAATTCGACCGTTTTTCCGGGTTCCGTCAATGCGCTTATTTCTTCGGCCCGGAGCTGCTCCATGGGGATGGGGAGGTCCAGGTCGCCCGTTACTCGATCGATGTCATTTCGGAACTGATGAAGCATTTTCTGATTTAACAATGACGAATGGATTCTTCCTTGTTTGAGGCACACTAGTATGTCAAGGAGAGTTTGGGTGCTGGAGATCAAGTGATTAATTTTTGCTTCCACTCGTCTGGAGTATGTCATTAGGCATAAGGTAAATTGGATCTTTTCTTCTTCTGTTTTGTAGCCGACTTAAGTGTTTTTGGATTACTTCTTCCAGTCTTCGGATATGATCTCCGTGTGCTCGAGTGATATTAGGATTCTTGGGTAGCAGATAGAGTTTTATGGCCGAAATTTGAATTTGAATTTATTGAACCAAAAATTAAATTACATTATAAACTAAACAATTGCTTAATATTCAACAGATTATTTATTGAAAAATGATTTTTTTAATGATTTTTAACAGTTTTGTTTGGATATTTTGTATTGAATTTATGGTGCTTTTGTAAGCACCACCCCAGGCTATAATCCCGTAATTTATTAAACTATGATAAAAAGTATTGAGTTTTCTATGTGCTGACGACGCTAAAAAGCCAGGCACAGTCGGCGGCTTGAAGTTACTCTGAAGTTCAGGAAATCTTTTGTCCCTCTTTTTGAAACCTTTGAGTTGGTCATTGAGTAATGTTTGAGCTTCTACGGCATGAGGTAACTGAGTTCTATAGTAATTGATAGCGCCAAAAGAACGCTTTAAATCCCAGCCTGTTTGAGGACGTGGGTAGTTTAAAATGGCATCAACCTTTTCAGCAGGTGGAGCAAAGCCAGTAACGTTGACCTTGTGGCCAAGGAATATGACCTCTTATTTTGCGAATTGACATTTGCTCCGGTTCATTTTTAAATTATGAGCTCATAAAATTTCGAATACTATCCTGAGATGACGTAGATGTTCCTCTGGGCTGGATGAGGCAATTAGTCATGAGGCAATAACAAAATCCAAATGTCCTAGGATGCTTTGCATGAACCTTTGGAAGGTTTGCGTTGCGTTTCGTTGTCCCAATGGCATGCCTTAGAATTTGGAGAGTCCAAACGGTGTTATGATTGCAGTTTTGGGAACGTCCGCGTCAGCCACGGGGATCTGATCGTATGCTCTCTTTAGATCGATTATCGAAAGGAGGGTTTTTCCATGTAATTGTAGTAACAAATCAATAATTCTCGGTAGTGGATACCGATCAGGCACCGTTTGAGAATTTAGACCTCGGTAGTCTCCTGTAGGACGTAGTTTACCTGATGCGGATCTTACCATATGAAGTGGGCTGGCATAAGGGCTACTGGATGGCCTGATTATGCCTAAAGATAATAAAGCTTTAAATTCATTTTTTGGACAGGCGGTCCATTGGTGATAATATAGTGTTTAACCTTTGCTTTTGGACCAGACACCACTCCTTGATTTTGCAGTACCTGCTGCATGTAGTCGGCAATGAGGATCTCGATCTCTTTAGCGAAATCATCCTGGGCGTCCTGGACTGGAGACAACGTCGATATGGAGTGATCAGACGCAGCTTGGATGTGGCCTTGAATTGAGTACGATGTTGCTTGGTCCATGAGCTTGCCTCTGTTCAGGTCCACCAGAAGGTTCAAGTGAGTGAGGAAGTCTGCGCCAATGATTGGTGTTGTGATGTGCGCCAGCAGAAAAGACCACGTAAAAGTGCAGCATAGGCCCAGGTCGAGTTGTAGGATTCGCCGTCCAAATGATTTGATGGGTGATCCGTTTGCCGCAGCGAGGTACGAATCAGGTGAAGGTGTCTTGCCTTGTCCACGACATGGCAAGATTGATACAATAGATCCGCTGTCCACGAGGAAACGTAAAGTTGAGTTGCGGTCTACGACGTGCAAGCGGTTTTCCTTAAGGTTGATGGGACAACCAGCTGCAGCTATAGCGGGACTGCTGACCGTTGCAGAATCAGCCAGCAGCTCTACAAGTTTCCCTGGGAGTTGGAAACGGGCACGTAGTTGCAGGGTTTGATTGCAGTGCTTTGCGTCACCTGCATATTTTGTGTGGTACCAGCAGACATCATTTGTGTGCGGTTTCGCTCGAGAACTGGATCTGTTTCGTTTTTTCGACTGGTTTTTAGTTTGAGAATCCCGCCTAGATTGGTGTCCGCTGCTTGAAGACTGATTAACTTTTGACAAGATGTCCCTGGTAAGTTGCGAAATTAACATTTTTAATTCGGCTATCTCTAATGATTGTTTAGGCTGGACAGCGTTTACGGATGGATACCAAGGTGCTCCTTCAAGTAGGATGTCTGCGGCTTCCGCTAGTTTGTTTAGGTCTTCCACACCCAGAGCCTTTAAAACAGTTTGCGGGTGCGGTGGAAGGAGAGCGAGCCATTTGACTTTGATGAGATCGTTTGATGCGTTTGCTCCAGCAAGATCTTTGATTTGTCTTAAATGCGTGGAGGGTTTCTTATCTCCCAGTTCCAAGCGATTAAGCATGGTGTCCAGCTTCTTACTAGCGGATTGAGAAAACTGTTCTATAATTCTAGCTTTAATTAAATCGTACCTGCCAACATTTTCAGGGACAGAGATGATGTCCTGTATCTCCTCTATTGCCTCAGGGTTGAGGGCGGAGATGATGAGGTAATACTTGGATCTGTCTGACGTTACATTCGCTGTATGAAATTGTGCCTCGGCCTGCACGAGCCATAAGTCTGGTTTTTCCTGCCAGAACATCGGTAGCTTGACGTTGGTCATTGCAGCGACAGGTGCACGATCGTCGTTCATGATGGCTCTGTTGAACACGCCGAACGGGCTAAAATTTTATACAACTGAATTAGAGAGGTTATGGTCTAGCACAGGTGCGACACGCACGCCGAAAGCGGGCGTTGAGTGCGATGCAACGGTACTGTCACTGCCGGTGGCGTCGGGAGATGTCGGCGCGCCGGAGAGGATGTCCAAGTTGCCTTGGCTTCCGCGAGGTGTGATTGTGGCGGCCAGCGGGCTGCCGACGCTGTCACAGAGATTTGATGTGCTTGCGTCCTCGTCCGAGGAATAAGTAAGTTGGGCTGCTATTCTGATGCTAGGGATTTTGGTGGCCGATCTGCTCCGATCGGAGTTTGAAAATCGTCATTGGGCGGCGAAGACTTGTCGGACATGCCACGTGCTCATGAAACAGCGAAGTGCGCGGTGGCCTTGAACAAGAGCGTCTCAGACGATTAACAGCAACGGCACGGTTCTTGTTTGTTAAAAAGTTTGTTAAAAAAAACACGGGGTTACCAATGTTGAGTTTTCTATGTGCTGACGATGCTAAAGAGCCAGGCACAGTTCGGCTGGTACTGCACACGCTTCGGTCTCCGTGAGCCGAGAACGCATGAGGCCGGGAACAGGAAGGTTCGAAAGTTAACAAAACATTTGTGCTCTGGAGCTGCGATTTAATGATAGACACTATATCGACGCCCTGTACGAAGAAGTGTCTGTATTTTAGCGACAAAGAAAATCTCCTCAGCTGATTTCCCGACAAAAACTATCCTTTTTGGAACTTTTGCGGCAAAAATACCCTTTCTCGTACTTTTGAGGCAAAAACTAGCCTGTCTTGTCTCTGGCGTTTTTGCGCTTTATTAAAATAAAATAAACGAAGTAAAATCGCTGGTATACTAATAATTGGCTAATGGTTTTAGTTAACGAATAAGCCAAAAATAAGCCATGAATAAACCAACGTTTAACATTAAATTGTATAAAAAAAAGGATAACACAAAACGTAAAATAAAAGAATTTGTTTAAATTAATGCAGCCTCGATTAAAAAGTATGGTATAGTATTGGTAGAAAATTGTTTTATAAGATTGTAGGAGATCTATTTCGTCGGAAAAATCAGCGAGAGGATTATTTTCGTCGCAATAGTGTAGAAGGAGATCTTTTTCGTTGGAAAAATCAGCGAGGGGATTATATTCAGCGCAAATTTTGGAAGGGATTTTCTTCGCCGCAAAACTGAAAAGAGATTTTCTTCGTAGGAGGCGTCGATATACACTATGTACAAAACGCCAGAGGTGTGGCGCGAAAAGGTTAAGCGAAATTTGCAATGTTCAGAACCTAAGGCTGCTCGTGAGATGCTCTGTACAAGAGCTGGACGAAGTAAAGAGAGAGGAACGAGGCACAGCTCGCTAAATTAAAACAGCTCTCGTGGCACTAGCGCTTGCTTCCGTTGGCGGCGTGACTGAGAACCGCATGGTTGAGGTGGAGCTGTCTCCGTCGATAATTGTGGCGCGCTAGGCTGCGGCGCTACAAAAGCATAATATATTTTTATAAGAGTGTGTTTGTATCCATGTATTTTTTCTGTGCTAGTTTTGTCATCTTTTCTTACTTTTTGCTTTGTACCAGATAGGTAGCTTTTTATAAGGTGAAGTACACTGCCTCTTATACCATATTGTTCTAATTTTTCCAACAGTAGCGCATGGTTTACTGTGTTGAAAGCTTTCGCTAGGTCTATAAAAGTAGCAATTATTGGCATGCTCTTACCTAAATTATTATAGATTAAATCAGACATTTTGCTCAGTGCAGCCGCAGTTCCTTTATTTTTGACAAATCCAAATTGATATTCAGATAGTACATCCTAAAAAGGATTATGAAATTCTTGATTTATATTACTTTCTCTTTAATTTGTATTAATTTGTTAGAATCTTTATAGATTATATTAATCTTAAAGTCACCAATTACACAATGATTATTAATATTTCTATTTTCTAACAAAAATTTTTTTACCAATAACACAAATTCAGTCTTAGATACATAATGAGATCTATATATTGCTGAAATTCTAAACTTAATATTATTATTTACATTTATATCTGCTACTAAGAATTTCATTCCATCAATTTTAAGTTTTGGTACCTTAACTTATATCGTTTCTTATAAATAATACCAAGCCATCGGCTTTGTTAATTTTGCTGCCACTATAAAAAATTTTATACCCCGCTAAGTTATATAAATCCACGTGTTTTATTGTCCGTGTTTCAGAACATATAAGTACTGAAGGTCTATAATTTAAACTTTTTAAGAAAGTTTCTAATTTTTCAAAATTTTCATTAATATTTCTGATATTTACGTGTAATATTACGAAGTTATTTCCTAATCTTTTATTAAGTTTTACTGTATCATTGAATTTACCTTCTTTTTGAATTATTCCATTAAAAGATAAAATGCTATTTTTCATTGCTTATGTTACGGATAGGATTACTCTTTTTTACGATTGGAATGTTCTTTAAAGAATAAATTTGATAAAAGGCCATATTGATTGTTTGCTAACGACTGAAGTTGGCTGTGTAGTTGTTTTTTATTGGAAAGTCAGTTGTCGTTGAGCAATCGCCACGAATCTCCGCGGAAAATTAACCAAACATAAACAAACGGAAATAAATTAAATATCATTTAAAAAGTATATTGTGTTGTTTTCTTCTCTCACTAACGATATGTCCCAGGAAGGCTACTTCCCTTTGTAGGAGTTCTATCTTGGTTGGTTGGAGGACTAAGTTTGCGCCTCGGAGCCTCTCAAGCAGTTTTTGGACCTTTTTATCATGGTCCCAAAAGATTCGGGCATAGATGATATATATCGTCTAAATACACTAATAACTCTACCTTCTGTAGCCCACGCAAAACATGATCCATTAACCACTGGAAGGTTGCCGGGGCGTTTTTTAACCCAAAAGGCATTCTGGTGTAGTCATAGTAGCCGTTTGAAGTAATAAATGCGGTTTTCCACGCATCCTTCGGGTCCATCGGGATTTGGTAGAATCCACTCAAGCAAGATCGAAAGTGTAAAAGTAGACGGCGCTACCGAGGTGATCTAGAATTTTAGCTATATCTGGAATTGTATAGGCGTCTCCTACAGTTTTGGAGTTGAAATCGCGGAAATCTATCACCATCCGCCATCTTGGGCGTTTTTGGCTATCTAACTTTTCGGGACAATCCATAACGCAGAGTTGGAAGGCGATTCAGAGGGCTTTATAACACCGTCTTTAAGGTGCTTTTGACTTTGGATTAATAGGCAGCTGGTTTTCCGTGGGGACGGAATGTATCACCTTATTAGTGCAAGGTAGAGGATCTCCTGGGAGGGAAAATACGTCGGAGTAATCTTCTAAAATTTTATCGACGTGATCTAGTTCTTCTGAACTGAGGTGGTTACATCTGACCAATTTTCGCAATTCCTCTATCCGGAGCATCTTATCGGTGATAGGCGAAGTTTCCTCCTTTTCACTATCGCTGGACTCAAAATTGTACTCATCTTGAGCATAATGGAAGGGTATTAATTCTTGGGGATCAACATCAAAGGAAACTTCTTCCTTTTCTGTATTTATGGCCCATATTTTACAAGTCTGACCCTCGTTAGTGACTATCCCTTCCCCCAGGAAAACATTCTTGTTTCCGAAGTGTATCCGTGGGAGATAACCCTCTTTTAGAGATGATTTTGTTAGGTTTATTTGGACAATCTGTTTGGTCCTTGGAGGGATGGAGATTGAGACACGTCCTTGATTTTTTGGAATGATGATGTTTTGGGATGGACCCTGAAGATTTTGCTCTTCTGTTTGGCCGTCTGCGAGATAAATGCCTTGCATTTCTCCTGGCAATATCCTCCTTTTTAATAAAGGGGATGGGATTCATAAAGTCACTCTCCACTACTAAGGCATTATTATAATAAGAGATAATGGCGCCCTCTTTCTTGAGGTATCCCTGGCCCAGCATACCATCCCCGTTGATCGGGAATCGGTTGGATACAATGTGGAATGACATAGGTTTGTTTCTTATGGTTAACTGAACAGTACCGCCACTATTCACGGATCCTTCACCTATGCCTGTCAAAGGTGTCGCCTGGCTTATATCAACTAGGAGGTCGGGGTTGATTGCACTTTGCCTATTTAAATTTACCGACGAGCTATTATCTATCGTAAAATAGAGATAGGGATTCTTCCCTTCAAGAATGCTCAAACGGATCCGCATAGGATCGTTGTCTATATCATCTAAATCGTCTATAACTTCAGGTCTCTTACATGATGCGACAACGGGAAGTCTTCGTTCCGCCGCAGAACATGTATTTTTGGGCCTGTCCCATTCGGAGCGGCAGCTGGGGGACCGGATTTAAATTCGAGGTCTGGCTCGCCGCCACTTAGGAGTTTAAAGATTCCTCTGGTATGCGGGAGTTCGGATTTGGGCGAATCCCTGTGTAATTTGCTCGGTTGTCGAACGGAGGAGCTTGGAGTGCACCTGGATACGGTGCATTTGGTGGAGGGCGTCTTGAGAGCTCGTACATTCCTGTGCGAGGGTTGTACAGTCGAAGAAAATTGCCTTGTCTTGGGCCATAATTATACCTAGGCTGCGCAGGCCCATTCGACCAGGCGCTGGGTGCCCATCGGTCTTGGTTTGTATAATTGGGAGTTGGCCCCTGGTAGCTCATATTCTGAGGTGGAGGATATCGAGGGTAGCCCCTATTAGGCACATAAACCCGGTTTTGATTTTTCGGTGGGTATGTGTCCGGCGGAGGATCTCGGTAGTAGTAACTCCGACGTTCATGAAATTCGGAGGAGCGGACCATAGTTCCTCTCTATCAAAGGAATTGTGGAACTCGCTGTATTGCAAGTAATTCTCATGTCCTTAATAACCTCCTGGAGGGGGTGCCTCTTCCAACGGGCCGATCGGCACGACCATGTATGGGGCTGGAGTTGTTGCGCCATCTTGATAAACACCAGGGTAGACATTCTCGGCCGTTACCACATCTACTCGCGCCCATGGACGTCCATGACTCCAGTTATTACGCGGTGCCGAAGGGTACCCTATTGAAAAATCTTACGTGAAATCTTATGCGAAAATCTGATCTGAAATTTTTTTATTTATAAAGAACTAAACACCGTGCAAAATGTGGATAAACTCGTTATTAAAGAATTTTTTTCGATGGGACTTAGAATTTTTTCAGATGTGTAGCAAAATTTTTAAGTTCCGCATCTGAAAAAAAGTCCCATCGAAAAAAAATTCTTTAATATCGAGTTTATCCACATTTTGCACGGTGCTTAGTCCTTTATAAATAAAAAAATTTCAAATCCGATTTTTCCTTACGTAAAAACTTAGGTAAGATCTTACGTAAGATTTTTCAATAGAGTAGTTTTGGCATGGAGTAAAATAAACTTCTTGCGTTTTTTCTTGCCGATAATCGCACCAGTATCTTGTTCCTGCCATGGCTCCGGATTCTCTCTGACATTCTAACCGCACAGCTTCTTTGTATGTGGCCTCTAGATTTGCCGGTTCCTGGGAATTAACCCCGATGCTAATCTCCATGGGCAGACGTCGGATGAAAATCTTAAGCGCTGCTTTTTGGGTGGACACCATCATGTCATCGACGAACCGGTCTCCAAGTTCGTCTCTTAGAGAATTATTTGCACCAGAGAGTAGGTTATTTAGGTGATCGTAAAAGTCACCTATGATTTCTTCTCGAGTCATACGTAGTTGGTGAATCTTCTTGCTATAATAGTTATAATCCTTCCCTGGAAAAAACCTGTCCCTTACGTTTATCATTATCTCTGTTCTGGGAGAAGGACAATTCACTTTGTGGTTATTTCTATTCTTTTCAGCGTTGGAGATGGAGAGGAAATGAGCTGTGAGCACCCTCAGAAAGCACTCTAGATTTTGCTTGGAGCAAAGGAGCAGAGGAGGACGAGCACGGATGGAGTCACCACACCTGGCATCTGGAGCGACCGACTACTGTAATTGCAGTGTGGTCCCAGTACCTAGGATTCAGCTATCGACCTCCTAGTGCTGTGCTCGATTCCTTCAGAAGAATCCTCACTTATCCTCAAGAGTTGATCGCTCTGGAGCGGTTAGCTGTGTCCAGCATGGAGGTTTCGGTGCACTCGAGAAGGAGATAACTGCCCAACTCTGCTGGAATTTGTCTCTGAGCGCTTTTAAGTTATTCCAATTAGAGAAATAAATATCTTATATATATTGGTGTATTGGAGGATGTAAATAACTGCTCGAGAGGAATGGGAGTGGTATCCAAGTACTCGCTTTGGAGGAGGAGTTAGGAAAATGTGTGTTTATGTGTTGGGAAAGGACTTAGACTACCTTCAAGTGATATCTGGGTGCTCGTACCCAGATACAATGAGAAATTAAGGCTAACAAGTGGATTAAAGGTGTGCGAGGGCCATTAGTTTTGTCCTAGCCACTCCTTGGAGGAAAGAGGGGAGGGAGAGGGGGTTTAGGAGGTGCTCGCTTGTAACAATCGGGTTTTCTATGGGATAGGAGGAGGTGTCCCGTTTACCCCTGAACTCAATACGTTCAGGAGTACTACTCGCGAACAGGCTCAATACGCCTGTTACAACCCCTAGCTGTCACGCTCAATACGCGCAAAACTCTAACACGAAACGAGCTCAATGCGCTCGCAAACCCCTTTACGCGGAACTTTCAATAATAATACGTATTTTTACTATGCGCAAATAAACAATTCACTACACCAGTATTTATGCTAAAATGATTTGACACTTTTATTCATTGATTAGAAAAATAGAAAATAATTTAATACAAAAGAAAACAACTTCGCTGATCTTATTGAGCGCGCTCATTTATTACACTAATAGGGCTTCGCTCTGCCCTCCGCCTCGGTGACTCTAAAACATAGAAAATGAACATGAATTTTTATCGTAACGCAATATCGGTTTTCTACAGGTCGCGGCAAGCCCAATTGTACGCACTCATTACGTGCGACAATTTCCCCTTAATGTTGGAGCTCGGCTCAGTGCGCCGAGTGGACTGATCGCGACAGTCAGCTCCCGCTCGCTCCGAGCCGCTCGACTCGTGGCGCGCTCGGTGGGAGAGACCGGTTGTCATGACGACGTCTTCCCGTGGGTGGGAAGGCGTCGCGTAGTGGGGACGCTCGGGAGCACACTTGCTCTCCGGCCGTCGCGGTCGCGCTAACGCAAGTATATATTAAATATACGCGCGTTGTGTACCAACTTCAATTTGTAATAAAGCTATTGCTCGCGCTGTCGAGCAATACCTTTGTTACACGCTTGCTTGCAAGCAGAAGCTGAGGCAGCAGGACTCGCTTCTAGTCCTAACCGTAGACTCGATACCTGGCATCCGGAGAGACTAGCTGCCAGTGGGCTTATCCGAGGGGACCTGTGCTGGAGATCGACCCAGCTTCAATATCTGGAATGCTTCGCTCAGCCTAGTAACAAAAGAGAGTTTAATGCTCATATGCAGATAATTTATTACATACATATTTAGTGGAAATCAAGGAATTGAGTGAAATTTAAATCTAATTTCAAAAATTGTTAAACAGCGAGTAACAAAGGGAAAATCCTTTGTATCAATTAAAGATTCTGATAATATATTGTTCTCCCCCTTTTGAATAAAATAAAAGAATTTTCAAATTTGTATCCTTCTCTCGGGATTCTCTCAAGCCGTGGACGACGACGGAAGTGCGTGCGCGTGTGTGACCCGGAGAGCGACCGATTTCCCGAGGAGGCGAGCAGCGAGAGGCGAGCGTTTGAGGTAGCAGCTAAGGACGAGCCAAAGCTGCTAGTATTGTAAGTACCGCCCGACTAGATTAGCGAGTGCGGGCGCGTACCGGCGAGGAGTCGAGGAGCGCCTTGACTCTCTGATGTCGAACATTGTTAAGTGAACGGGGGAACATATCCCCGGTTCATCGTCTCTCTCTCTCTCCCCGTAGTTCGCGATCGCGGACTCTCGTGCGGCGGGAGTCGCGGCTCTCGCATACGAGCCGCCGCGTGGTACGACATCGGTACCTCGAGCACGGGCTCGAGGTCGAGTTCGTGATATATCGCGTGGAATGGGTAAGCGACCCATTCCTTTGTGTGCGTGCGTACGTGTGCGTACGCACAGAGCAGGCAAGCGGCCGTGCTCGGACGCGACGTTTGTTTACGTAGAGCAAAGTCGTGCTCCGCGTAAACATCACCGATCGCGGACCGCGCGCGCTTGCGTTCACGCACGGCTCCGTTCGACAATACTCGGGCGTGTTCGGGGCATTCGGCACGCACGCCCGACATCTACTAACCCTTCCGGACGTGAGCTTTGTAACTTTCTTTTACGGAGGCAATAAAGGTCTCCGACTAGCATTTTTACTTGTTCGCGTTATTCTTCCGAGTAGTCCGCGAGACTACTCGGCGAACCTTCCCCATCCATAACCTCCCGGATACCGCCAGCTGTCGTCGAGGAGGACGACGGCCACGCGAACGCGAGGAGGGCGTTCGCACACTAGCACGCAAGTACGAGAAGCGAGAGTGCAGACGCACTCTCGCGTTGTATACGGGCCGCGGCGACGTGTATTCGCCGTCGAGTGCTCGCGCGCACCCCGAGGTAAGGACCTCGAGGGGCACTCGTGCGTGCTCCATTGCACCAATCTTGTGGAGGAAGGTCTCCTCCGCGAGATAACAGGTCAAACGCAACCCCGTTACAACTGGCGCCCAACCACGTGTGCATTGGAGGTTAGGATGGCACCGCAGCAATCTCAGAATTTTGTTTATCTCGTTCTCGAGAGATTTTGAATTTGCAGATCGGGTTACCGACTGAGTCGGTAATCTAGAAGCAGGAGAAGCTTCGCGAATCGGCCGCTAGGTGGCGACGGGCTCTTTCACAGGGAGTGAAAAAGCCGCGAAATTCAAATTTGAATTAAATTCTAGAGTTCGCGTGCGTTCGTGAAGAGGGACAAGAATTGAATTTTCTTTGAGAAATTGAAGGGGGAAAAATCAGGGGATTTTTCCGTTAGTAGATTTAGGTGGAGAGAGAGAATCTCGCGTGGCGGCGAACGTTCCTTCAGGCGGAAGGAACGTGCGAAAAGGCGATTTCTTTTGTTTTTGCAAGCGGATTCGCGCGGAAAATAAATTTTTCGATTTTCATTCGTGTTCGGAGAATTTATTCGATCAGACAGTGGCAGCCGTATCCAGCTCCTGTAAAAAATTTCTTTTTCACTTTTTTTGAAATTCCTGGAGTACATTCGTAAAGTGAACAGTCGCAGCCGTGTCCTGCTCCTGTTCAGAGGCTTTACGATATTGGAACTCACGGAGAGTTCCAAATTCTGATTAAATAAGCGAACGGTCGCAGCCGTGCCCTGCGTCCATTCAAAAAGCTTTTAATCACTGAACACGCGGGGTGTTCAGAAATCATTCAACAGCATACAGTCGCAGCCATGCCCTGCTTCCATTCTAAAAGCTTTTAATCACTGAACACACGGAGTGTTCAGAAATCATTCAACAGCATACAGTCGCAGCCGTGACCTGCTTCTGTATCGGGCATCTGTTGAGTGAAAACTCGGAATTTCAACAATCCAAAAGCAAAAACAAAACAAGAATGCGCACTTTCGTGGGAACCTCTCGAGTTGGCTAATTAGCGAACACTTGTAATTTACAACCGATTGTAATTTACTAACATCAGAAACACGTCTGGGAGTAAATTCTAGTGAGAATTTTTTTCCATTCAAATTGACCTCGAAAATCGAAAGTTTTCGAGGAAAATTCGTTTTCTAGCTGAATTTGTCAGCGAGAATTTCAGATAGAGGCGCGGTAAAGAAATAGAGTTTTTTACGCAATTCAAACGCGACTGTGCTACAAACGGTAGGCAGTCATGAAGAAATTTTCTAAGGCGTGTTTCAGAGAGAATCTCACACTACACGTTAGGAGTCGTTGCGTCGCCAACCGAAAGGGCCGTCCCGTTAATTTTTCCGTGTTTTTGGGACAAAGGGCAGGCCTGTACTCAATCAGGCGAAGATGGAGTATAAGGCAGAACCAACGGAACGGGACGTCCAGCAGTGGCTGATGGCGATCCCGATCGAGGAGCTGGAAGAGATGATCCAGCACCTCGGACTAAGAACGGACTGCTTCGTGCAGCGTCACCGTCTGTACAATTGGCTGCAGGGTAATTATACCGCATCCGATTTCTAGGCGTGTAACTCCTCAAACGAGGATTTACGCACAGTCCGTGAATCGTTGAGGAGGTCTTTCATCGAAGACACTTGCATGGACAGGACATCCACAACGATACAAGACGAAAATTATGAGAAGGGCCGACCTCACCCCCTCTCAATTTACCAGAACAGCATAATTTGCTATTCTGAAGGCGACAAAGGAATTGGCAACATAGAGCCAAGTCGCACACCGCCATCTAGGTCAAGATTCGAAAAGGACCAAGATAGCGAGACCGACGACGACAGCCAGTCGTCACAGGATCAAACGTCGAAAGTGGAATCTCTGTTACGAGATAACCAGCAAGCCGTTCGAATAATCGAACGAAAGTACGACAACTTGATGAACACAGTTGTCACCCAGGCGAGGACATTGACGGGTCTCACGCTGAGAGTCGATCAGCTGACCCACGAAAGAGACCAGCAACAGCCGCTGATGTCAAACACGAGAATCGACGGCCGACAAGTCGATACGCGAACGGAACAGATAAATTCGTCACAATCGACACTGCGCGTTGGATTCCAGGAAACGTACACGATAGATGAGCCTGGAATCAACGAAACACTGAATGGTGCGAACACCATTCAGAACGCGCAACGGCGAATACCGCCACGTGAAATCAGAACGTGAACAGATTTCTCGAACGGAAGGACGAGAGAGCACATCGGTCCTTCTACAAGCGAAGTAAATCGCACAGGCAGAGGTCACGAGGACCCCAGCCGAATAGTTAGCCGATGGAGCATCACGTTCTCGGCTTAACAAGGAGAAGACATGCTGGCGTCGCTCTCGTGCGTCCTAAAAGACGTTGCAAGTATGTGGTACAGGAACCAGAGTAACGATTGGCGAACATGGGTAGACTTTTGTCGAGCCACCCGGCGCAGATGGGGCTGCGCCCATGATAGGCAAGAGCACATACGAGACGACATAAGGCGTCGTTTCCAACAAAGCGGGGAAACCAGCAGCCATTACGTGACATGCATGGAGAGTATGTTACGTGAGGTATCCCCGAGGATGACAAGGCCTCAAGAAATTGAGAAGGTTTACATGAACCTTCTACCCGAAATCAAGAGGATTGTCAGGATAGAAACCTGCAATACGACGGACGATCTAGTTGATCAGTGCGTCAAAGCAGAATACATCCTGGATAGGGAAAAGTGCGACAGGACGCCAATCCCTCCGACTAAGGCGGTGATGCCAGAAACGGCATATAAACCGCTGAGCAAGAAGACAAGGACTTCTTCCCCAGTAAAGGTAGCGGCCACGGCCGCTACACCACCGGTCACACAGGAGAAGCCCGATGCTCCTATAGCCGGGATAGATCGGCAAGAGATGGCCAACCTATAAACGAAGCTTAGCGGAGAGCTAGTGAAAGCTTTCCGCGGAAGCAACAAACAAAGGCAGGGAGGGGGAAGCAAGGGTGCCTCCTTCTCGGCAAACAAAAATGGCCGATCCGGAAAAGGCAACTTGAAAAATCGCAGTGGCAGCGGGAAGGACGGACAGAAAAATGGGCAGTCGAAAGAACCCATTCGGTGCTTTGGATGCAACAAGGAAGGGGTGATTCGAGCGAAGAGCCCTAATTGCTCGCCGGAAAACGAGCAACAGGGGAAGTAGGGCACTCAACTACTTCCCCAAACGCTAACGAAGCTAGTCAGGAAGCTTCGGAAAGGACCTCCCAGGGCGTTAGCGGGACAGCAATACCGGACGTCCCTGCGGAGGAAGACCTGGAAACCAGATGGTTGTTACAGGTGGAAGTGGAAGGATTCCACTTACGTGCACTGTATGACACACGCGCATCGGTCACAGTAATGGGACCGATCGGCCTGCAGTTGATAACTGCATGCGGCCGAACGCTTATTCCAAGTGAGCACGCAGGTGCTAAGCTCGCTGACGGTAGCACGAGCCCAATCGTGGGCTGTGCTCACCTTCCCTTCAGAATAGGTGGCGAAATGCACGCGCAGGTCCGAAAGTTACTGGACGCTGGCGTCATTGAACCATCCACGAGCCCGTGGTCAAGCCCGGTCGTGATGGTGAAGAAATCCGGTGGAGGATAGTGGATGTGTATTGACTATCGAAAAGTCAATACACTCAAGGTTTCACAGGACGGATACCCGTCAAAACGGATGGACGCGGCTTTCCGCAAGGCCAAAGCGGCAAAGTTCTGCACAACGTTAGACGTTAGCAACGCGTACCATCAAGTACCTCTGGACGAGGCGTCCAGAGAGATAACGGCTTTCTCTGTACCGGGAATGGGCCACGTCGAGTACAAGAGAATGCCATCTGGCCTGGAAGACGCAGGAGCATCTTTCCAGCGCCTAATTGACATGGTCGTCACTTCAGATTGCGAAAACTATGCATTCGCATACTTGGATGACGTTGTCATAATGTCGAAAACGTCCGAGGAGCATCTCGTACACCTTCGTAAGATCTTAGGCCGCCTACGAGAGGCGGGCCTAACGATCAACCGGCAGAAAAGCCACTTCTGCCAATGCGAAGTAAAGTACCTGGGTGTAGTGCTGAACCGAGACGAGTTCCGCCCTGACCCGGAGAAGATAACGCCGGTACTGGAGTGCCCGCCGCCTAACAACGTGAAGCAGCTAAGGCGCTTCTTAGTCATGGCATCGTGGTACAGGAGGTTCCTGAACAACCTCGCCACGATCGCCGATCCACTTACGCAACTAACGAAGAAGGAGCGTAAGTTTGAGTGGACGGAGGTACAACACTCCGCATTCGAGCGGATGAAGGCTTTCATAGCCTCCGCACCAGTCCAGCAACGCCCTGATTTCAACAACGAGTTTGTTGTTCAAACCGATGCAAGCGACTCGGGAATCGGAGCGGTTCTCATCCAATTTGAAGACGGCAAGGAGCGAAGTTTGCCGGACTGTACGAAGTTACGGAAATCTTGGGCAGCAACGCTTAGGCGTTGCGTGACCAAGGTGGACGGACAGTGGGTCCAATCCACTCAGAACAAATGAAACCGTACATCCCCGGCGCAGACGTTCCTGCTGAAGAAGAGGACATCGAGACCAGCGCCCGACTTCCGGGGGAAGGCAGGAGTCGTGTGGATGCGCTCACGACTCCATCAGCAAAGGCTGATGAGAAGAAGAGCGGTGCCAGCGGGCAAGCGTCCCAGGCTGGGAGCGCCCAGCCTGAAGAGAAACCTGTAAAGCGTAAACGCGGACGCCCGCGTAAAGCGTCCTACGCCGTCACGCAAGCGAGAAGCGTGACGGGAAAGCGAGGACCGGATCGTCCACCCAGTACTAAGAATAAGGCCAGCGCGGCTAAAACGTAAGACGCGACGAAAATACTCTCCCTTTCCTAGATGGACCCTTATGAGATGGAGGAAGGTACCGCGCGACTCCTCAGCGAGGCCGCTGATAACCAGCCGAAGGAGGTGAGAGCCGGCGAGCAACCGCCGCCGGAGTCTCCTACTGGGGGCACCCTGGAGGGGACCCCCAAGTTGGCGGAGGCGATTGGGGGAGAGCCTCAATCCCCGTCGAGCCAGTCGGAGACGGAGGCGAGCGACCAGGAGATCGCCCGCGAAACGGAGGTGTGTGGCGAAGCCGCCTCCCATCCAGCAGGGGACCAGGAGGCCCCCTGAGCGAGCGGCAATGACGCCGTCCGCGAAAACGCCGAGGCGAGTGGCCAGGAGGCCATCCGCTCCCTGCGACGACCACGCGCCCCGGAACCAGGGGCCATGGGCACGACGACGGCGGCCGAAGCGGCCCCCGAACCAGGGCGGGACGGAGAGGAGCTCCGTCCCCTTCCAACACCACGGGGAGGCGCCGAGGAAGGCGCCCTCCCACGGCAGCGGCCACTTACGGCTACGAGGAGTAGAAGGAGCGGAAGGATTTCCTCCGCTCCTCCACCGACGACTACGCGAAGGCCGTCGGACGGATTGAGGAGGCGCACGCGGCCATTTTGCGCTTCCCGGACGAGGCAGAAGGGGGACCGGCAGTAAAGACGCCGTAAAGACGTAGCTTAGCGGCGGCCATTTTGGAAGCTCGAGTGATTCTCTCAAGCCGTCGGCGACGACGGACGTGCGTGCGCGTGTGCGACCCGGAGAGCGACACTACTTCGGTAAGTTAAATAACAATAAAGAAAAACGCTTCAGTCGGCTGCCAATAATTAGGAAAGCTAAAATACCGAATCTCTAATCAAGTAATACAATCAGTTGATATCATTACTGAAAATTTTCAAATAGATAATGGATATAGATTTATTAGCCTATACTTTATACAATGAAATACGGCAGAAAATCTGACGCAACTAAAATTATGAATCAAGCAAATGAAGATTTCGGCAAAAAACAATTACAATCAAATGCAAATAATTCTAAAAAACTATGGAATTTAATTAACAACAAATTAGGCAAAAATACAAACAGAAACTCAAACATCAATTACCTAATAGAAAATAGTAAAAAAGTTACTGATTCTAAAATTATTGCTGACAGTATGAATAATTTCTTCTGTAAGGTAGGCATAACTCAGGCAGACAAGATAGTACCACTAAACACAAGATACTACCACAAAATGATAACAGATGATAACAGTATATTTTTAAACCGGACTAATCAGCAGGAGATAATAAGAATTATTCATAGCCTAAAATCGCAAAAGGAGGAAACGATGGAATCAAATCAAGACTAATAAAAACGCTGAGCACAGTGGTATCGATGCCATTAGTCCACATTTTTAACAGCTGTATTGAACAAGGGGTTTGGACAGAATAATTGAAAATAGCAGAAATTATACCAATACATAAAGCGAAAGAAAAACTCCTAACCACAAATTACATGCTTATTTCCTGATATTAAACATAGCAAAAATTTTTGAAAAAATTTTACACAAAAGAATACTGGATTTCTTCAATCGACATAATTTATTTTCGGATAAACAATTTGGATTTAGGAAAAATAGAAGCACTAAAGATGCACTTAGTTGCATATCAAATATAATATACAATCAACTGGACAAAAGCAAATCTGTTGTAACAACATTCCTGGATCTGACTAAAGCTTTTGATACTGTAAATCATAAAATTCTTATAGAGAAATAATTCAATTATGGCATACGTGGTAATGCTCTTAAATTAGTAATAAGTTATCTAACAAACCGAAAGCAAAGGGTTAAAGCCAACAGCAATTTCAGTAAATATTAAAATATTGAAATGGGAGTGCTCAAGGAACTATCCTTGGTCCACTTCTATTTATAATTTACATTAATGATATGCTGGGTATAATACCTGAAGGCTCAATTCTATCATTTGCAGATGACACGGCAATTGTAGTGACAGGAAATAACTGGCAACAAGTGGAACATGATATGTACAACTTTTTGAGAAAAATATCAATTTGGCTTGCTCTAAATAGATTATCACTCAACACAGACAAAACATCTAAAAATTTAAACAAAAATAAATGATAGCATGATTAATAGAGTGGAAAATCATAAATATCTTGATATAATATTCGACAGTAACATGAAATGGGATACCCACACCAAAAACGTATACAACAAGACAAAATATCTAACTTTTACTTTCTACAAATTATCAAAAATCATGTCCACAGAGACTCCTCGAATGCTTTACTATGCATTATTTCATAATATGACTTATGGAATCATTGCATGGTGGGAAGCATATACAGGGAGTCTTAACTGTCTATAAAACTTACAGAACAAACTATTAAAGTTAATAAATAAAAATAAATTTATTTTGGAAAAAAATCTACTTAATTTGGATCAATCTTTCACTCTGTAATCAATTTTATATTATTGTAATGAACTTCAACAAAAATTCTTAGAATCTAATAGTTACATAAGAGCAATAACAAATTTCAACAATTTACCAAACAACATAAAAAACTTAAAATATAATTATTATTAAAACAAAAATTAAGCAATGGATAAAAACGAATCAATGAATGAGAACAAAATAGATTGTCAAAAAATAAATTACTCATTATTACTGCAACTGTCAAAAGTGCAAATACTAAACCCTATAATAACAAACTATCTTTTACAAGTTAAGAAAACAGATAAATCTGATCTTACATTGAAAGTCCATGAAGAGCAGATGAAAAGAGTAAAATTACTACAAGACATTAGAACATATATATGTGCACAGGGTAAATGGAATCAAAACCACAAAAGAACACACAGGCGAATGTCAAAATACAATTGGGAAAAAATGCCTATCATCAATGCAAATTTAATCATCACAATAACTAAATTAGCAGAATACATAATAAAAAACACAGAATATGAACCACCAAAAATGACTACGCAAAAAGTCATTAAAAATAAAACTAAATGTGACCGATGTGAATATTCACAAACTAATGGAGTTAAACACATACATTTTGTAACTGCAAAATTAGGTACTGAGGATGAACTCATCAAACTAACTGATTGTAGCTTATCACTCCATTCAATTCGAGAAGTTTTTACAAAAATAGATAAGAAAGCAGAGTACAACACAAGCAAAAATCAACAGATACGAAATCCAAATCCTCCGGGTACTAAAATAACAGAATCAAAAGCTATTAGAATGTCGTATGGGGATATCAATTACTTAGAAAATAATAAAGCATACCTGGACTTGGTTAGAGGGCGTGTATGCGTGCGGAAGCGTGTGTGGCAGCTCAAAGAGTTTTCGGTAGTTTTTTGCGATTTAAAGCGGTAAGATTTTTGTAATTTTAGGTTTGCCTAAAAGGTTTAGGGATAAAGAAGCTCGGGAAATAAGGGCAGGTAGTTTAAAGGAGTAATAAAGGAGTAGGAAAGGATAAAAGTAGGCGAGTGTGCGTTGAGGTTAGGATTGCTCAGGAGAGAACAATGGAAGAGGTAGTGGAGAAGAAGAAAGCAAGCTTGAACGGGAATGAGGCGACGGGAGTCAACAGCGAAGCGACGAGGACGACCAGGACAGGAGGACGCTACGAGAGACAGTCAAAGATCACGGAGAAGATGAAGAGGAACGTGAGATTTGAAAGCGGGAGCAAGGATAAGAACGGTGAGTGGAAAGAGGCGGAAGAATTTAAGGAAGGAGTGATTGAAGAATTAAAAAAGATTAGGGCAGAGAAAGTAGAGTTAGGGAAATTGAAAGTAGAGGTGGAGGGAAAATTAAAAGAATTTGAGGAAATGATAGTAAGTCTAGAAGAGAGGTTAGATGGGGTAATCGAGCGGGAAAGGGAGAGGGCAGCGAGGTCGGTAAGGTCGGACGATGACAGCGCGGCGGAGGGGTTAGGAGAAACACCGGGAGAGGGCATGGGATCGCAGTGGAGCGTTAGAAGCTGGTGGAGCAGAATGAGTGCAGTCAGCGGGGTTAGTATATCTGAAAGGGAAATGAAAATAATGAAAAGGGTGGTAAATGAAAGAGATAGGATGGACAGGGAAAAAAATGTTATTATTAGAGGGTTTAACTTCAAGGGGGAGGATTTAAAAAAAGAGACTATGGAGTTTTTTAGTAAAAATATAGATGTTCATGGGAATGTAGAGGCGGTATGGAAAAGTGGAGGCGTAATAGTTGCAAGACTAGGAAGGGAAGAGAAAATTGAGGTTATGAAGAGAAAAATGAAACTGGCGGGTACTAAGATATTTATCGAAAACGATCTTTCTTTCGAGAAGAGGAAAAAGCAGAAGGATATAAATAGATGGGCAAGGGAAAGAGGAGAACAAGGGATTCAGGTGAAAGTAGGGAAAAGTAGGATATGTTATAAGGATTGGTGGTACAGATGGGAGGAAAAGGAAAAATTAAAGAAAACAATATCAGAGGAGGTTAGAGCAAAAGGGAAGGATAGGGAAGAAAACAAAGAGGAAAACGAGGGGGGTAGGAAGAATTTCGGCTAGCCCAGAAATGGAGAGATAAGAAGGTAGGCAAATTGAAAGGGGGGAGGGATAACGGAGGGGGGGAAGAAAGTTGATATTTTGGAATATAGCAGGTTTTAGAGATAAGGACAGAGAAGTTTGGGATTATATTGAAACAGAGGGTTTTGTCAGTTTGTCGGAAGCGTGGATAGAAGAAGGAAAGGAAAAATTTTATACAAACAAAATGTCACAGATGTTCGAATGAAGTTTTATACCAGCCAGGAGAGTCAGGAAAAAAGGGAGGGCGAGTGGTGGTTTCCTGATAGGCGTTAAAAAAGATTGGGTTAAAGGGGGATTTTTTAAAGTTAAAAGGATTGATGAGAGTGTGATCAAAACTGAATTAAAAGTGAGAGAAGGGAGATTGAATATATGGTCGGTATACAATAAGGATGGGAAAGAGGAATTATGGAAGGTATGGGAGGAACAGCAATTTAATGAGGAGGGCAACATGATAATAGGAGGAGATTTTAATATAAGAAAAGGAGAAGAAGGGGGTATAGTGGAAGAGATGGTGGGTAGTAAGAAACCTAGGGGGAGAGTCAGTAAGGACAAAATAATCGGAAATGGAGGTAGAAGGATGTTAGATTTTATAAATGAGAAAGGATGGACGATTGCATATGGAAATTTTAGAGGGGATGAGGAAGGCGAATTTACGTTTATGGGAGCAAGAGGGAGCACAGTGATAGATTATGTAATCGTAAACGAAGGAGTAAGGGAGAGGGTGGTAGAATTCAAGGTGGAGGAAAGAATAGAATCAGATCATGCTCCGGTGTGTATAGTGCTAAAAGAAGGGAAGGGATATAAGGAAGAGGAGAAAAAGCAGGAACACAAGGAGATAAAGAAGAAAATTTTTGCTTGGACAGAAGAGGATATAAAAAGTTTTAAAAATCTGACAGAGGATCCGCTTGAAGAGAGAGAGAGAGAGGGGGAACAAACAATAGAGGAAATTTGGAAGGAGATAAAAGAGAGGATAGAGAAGGCAGCAATCAAAAAGGACATCACAAGAAAGATATGGAGGCTGGGACAGAGAAGATGGTGGGATAGAGAATGTTCGGTAAAAAAGAGAAAAGTAAAAATAGGACTAAGGAAATGGAGAAAAAGTGAAGGGACGAAAGCAGAATATTTAAAAGAGAGGACAGAATGGAGGGAACTTTGTAGAGAACAGGAAAGGGCATAGAGAGAAACAGAATTAGAGAAAATAAAGGAGCTGAAGAACAACAATGAAATATGGGCCTATTTAAAAAAGATAGGAAGAGGTAAGGAGAAAGTAGATAATCAGATAACCGAAGATAGATAGAAGGAGCATTTCAGGGGACTGTTAGGAGGATCAAACGTAAGAAGTGTGGGGGAAGAGAGGGAAAAGGAGAAAATCGGAGGGGACTTAGGTGAAGTACAAATTTTAGAGGGGGAAATTAGATTAGCATGGAAAATGTTAAAAAAGAAAAAAGCTGCCGGCATGGATGGAATTCCGAACGAGGTATGGATGTATAGTGGAGAGGGACTGAAAAAGGCTGTAATGGGGTTAATAAAAAGGGTATGGGAGGGTGGAGATATACCAGAGGATTGGAAACTATAGAAGGATTACACTGCTCTCAACAGCGTATAAATTATATACTGAGGTGCTGAGAAAGAGGTTGGTAAAAGAAGTAGAAGAAAAAGGGATTCTGCCAGATAGACAAGCGGGCTTTAGAAAAGGTAGGTCAACAAAAGATAATATATTTATATTAGATCACCTGGTGCTGAAAGTAAAGAAGAACAAGGAGAGTCTATATACAATATTTGTAGACTTGAAAGCAGCGTTCGATAAGGTGGATAGAAGTTTATTATAAAAACAATGGAAAGGGTAGGAATCAGCAGTTATTTGATAGAAAGGATTAAAGGGTTTTACGAAGAGACGAAGGTGAGGGTAAGAGTAAATGAAGTGTTAACAGAGGAATTTTGGACAGATTTAGGATTGAGATAAGGATGCTTGCTAAGCCACATCCTATTCTGTATATATATTAGCGAACTGGAAAAAGAACTGGAAGAAAGCAACATAGGTGGCATAAAAATCAGGAACAGGAGGATATGGTCACTAGCCTACGCAAACGATATTGTGTTATGGGCAAAAAACAGGCAACCGATTCTACACATGATGGATATAATGAGGAAATTTCTGAAAAGAAGAAAATTGATACTGAGTTGGGAGAAAACGAAAGTAGTAGTTTTTAACAAAAGTAGAAACAGTAAGAAAGGGATATGGAGATGGGCAGAAAATGTAGCAAAGGAGGTGGAAAAGTTCAAATATTTAGGTTTCGTGTTCAATAGGAAAAGAAATTATGAGGATCAGGTTAAGGATCTAGCTAAGAAGGGTAATGTGATGGTAAGGAAGGTGTGGGGTCTAGGGAACATAAATTTGGGAGGGACTTCCAAAGAAGGAAAATGTTATTTAACTGTTTAGTAAAAAGTGTGATGGCGTATGCAGCGGAAATTTGGGGGTGGAAGGAAAGAAAGGAACTAGAAAAAATTCAGTTAGATTATATGAGGTGGGTGTTGAAATTAGATTTTTGCACACCTAGATATATAGTTTATAAGGAAACGGATTGTAGGAAAATGAAGCTAGATTGGGGTATAAGGGCGGTGAAATATGAGTTGAAGACAAGAGGGATGCAGAAGGAGAGTCTAGTTAAACAATGTTGGATTGAAAAAATAGAGGGAGGGTTAAATTCAGAGGATAGTAAAATAAGGGAGAGTTTTTTCAACAGTTTAGGCTGGAGTTCTAGGGAGATAGAATTAAAGGTAGGGAATGGGGAAGACATTTTAAGTCAGATTAGATTGAGGAGTTTCGACATTGAAAAGCAAATTTTAATGGGGAAGATTAACGAATCGAAGTATAACAGTACATATAAAAAGTTGATAGAGGAAGGGTTACCGGTTTATTTAAAAGGGTGGAAAAAGAAAGAACAAATCAAAATGTTAGCTAGATTTAGGTGCGGAAATTTCGAAGAAAAAAACAAATTTTTTTTTTTTTTTTTTATTAATTTAACCAGAGTAATACATTACATTGCAGCAGTAACGCTGTATATACCTTTACAGCAGTAAAGGTTTATACATTACAATAGTAATCTAGCAGAGGAATGAGAAATTCCTGTTCGTTAGTCCGGTATAAAGAAAACTTACTAAGTCAATTGGATCAGTGACCCTTTTACTTAAAACTAGAGCTTAAAACTAAATATAAACTCTTCAATTTTATTTCAACGATCTTAAAATTTCGTAAACAAAAACGATTTAATGCATTATGCTTAAATTATAAAATATTTTCTATAATCCATTCCTTTGTTTTATTAACATTTTTTTCTTTTATTTATATCTAAAGTCTTGAGATCATTTGATAATTGATTATACAGTTTAATTGATTTTATATGATTGCTTTTGTTACTTACAGTTTTGTATATTCTAGGTAATATAATAGCTTTATTTCTTGACCTACTTTTAGAGTTTATATATACTTCTTTATTTTCTTCATAATAATATTTTAAACATTCAAAAGCAAACATCTGATTCAGATTTAAAGGTTTTTTATGTGTAAACGTATTTTTATAGATTATTCTAAGTATTCTGTTTTGTACATTTTGTATTTGATATAAACTTGTTTTGTATGCTCCACCCCAAGCTATTATTCCGTAAATAATTATGCTGTGAAAGAATGCGTAGTATACTTTTATTAATGTTTCTGTTTGCATAAATTTTGATATTTTGTAAAAAATATAAATCAAATATTTTGTTTTTTGAATTATATAATGTATGTGTTCATGCCATTTTAGGTTATAGTCGAAATTTATACCTAAATATTTATAGTTTTCTACTCTTTTTATTTTTTCATTTTTTATAAATATGTTTTGCTTATGTTCAGAGTTAGTTTGTTTAAAGCTAGCGAAGTTGATACCTCTTGTAAGTATTGATTCATTATTGCTTCCACTATTGTCCATGTTTTACCATTTGTGATTATTGCTGTATCGTCAGCATAAGATAAAATTGAGTTTTCAGGCATTTTTAATAATAGATCATTTACATACAATATGAATAGCAATGGTCCCAATATTGTTCCATGTGGTACTCCTGTGCTTATGTTTTTGGGTTCACTTTTATATTGATCTATTCTTACTTTTTGTTTTCTGTTTGAAAGGTAACTTTTTATTAATTCATACGGTTTTCCTCTAATACCATATGCGTATAATTTATCAAGTAGTATTTTATGATCTACTGTGTCGAATGCTTTTGCTAGGTCTAAGTAGGTGATTGCAATTGGCATGCTTTTGTCCAAATTTTCATATATTTTTTTAGTTATGTAGCTTAGTGAATCTTTCGTAGCTCTGTTTTTAATAAAACCAAATTGTTTATCACTAAAAACTTGCTTTTGTCTATAAAGTTTATCATCCTAATATGTATTATTTTTTAAAAAATTTTGGCAATATTTGATATTAATGATATTGGTCTATAATTAGTAATTTCTTGTCTTTCCCCTGCTTTATATATTGGTACTACTTCTGCGGCTTTTAGGTTATCTGGCCATATTGCATTTTCTATACATTTATTAAATACATATCCTAGTGTATCTGATATATAATTAGAAATTGTTTTTAGTACTTTCGCATGTATGTTATCAACTCCCCCATTTTTCATTTTTAGTTCTTGTGTTATCTTTTGCACTTCAGTTTTGGTAGTTGGTTTAAAGAATATTGACTTGCCATTCATTGGTGGTAGTTCATTTTGTTTGTTATTTTGAAATGTTATTTTGTTGCTCATTTCTTTTCCCATGCCACAGTAAAAATCATTTATTATATTTGCTATCTTTGTTTTGTCTTTTATTAGTTCTTTGTCTTTGTTATATATTTCTTGTATATCGTTTTTTTTTATCTTTGTTACCCAATTTTGAATTGATTATCGACCATAGTTGTTTTGGGTTATTAACATTTTTATCAATAAGTTCAGCATCATATTTTATTTTTGCATTTTTGATTACTTTGTTTAATATTTTGACATAGTTTTCATATTCCATTTGTAGTCTTTCGTCGTTTGGGTTTTTTTTTAGTTTTTTATATAATTTTTCTTTTCTTTTGCAGGATTTCATTATTGCCCTTGTCATCCATTCTTTTCTGGGTATATTATTTCTTTTAATGATTTTAACTTTAGCCTTTTCTGTACATTTATTTATTTCGTCAATAATTAGATTGATTGCACTGTTTGGATCCTCGATTTGTTTATATTGTGTCCAATTTGTTTCCTGTACTATTTTAACAAGTTTTTTATAATTGACAGTGTACTTTTCTTTATTCTTTTCTCTTTTATATAAAGGTTTGTTTATTTCTATAAAAAGTGGAAAATGGTCTGTCATAGGGTCTTTTAATTTAAAAGTCTTTGTACTTATTGTATTTCTTTTTATAAATATATTATCAATACATGTTCCACTTTCTTTATTAATATCATATGGCCTGGTCGTACTAGTAAATCCTGGATAGAAACCAAGTGATAGTTAAGTTAAGTGATTTTTTACATTTCTCTTGTTATGCAAATATTTTTTTAAATTTAGTACAAATTCTGAGCTGTGTAGATCATGAGATCTATACATTGCTGATATTTCAAGACTACTATTATTTTTTAATTTTATTATGGTATTGAGTATTTTTAGCTGCTCAATTTCAATTATATTAGTTGTATGGGTTAAATCTTTCTTCACATATACGACCACACCATCTGATTTATTAATAGTGCTTTGGTTATAGTATATGTCATATCCTTTTATCTTATGATACAAAAAGTGGTCTAATTTCCATGTCTCAGCACATATTATTACATATGGTTTGGTTTTGAGTCTCTTAATAAGAATTTGTAATTTATCGTGATTAGCATTTAAACTTTTTATATTCAAGTATAGTATTAGATTTTCTTTACTTTTCAAGTTCTTATTAAGACATCCAAGGTCATCATATGATGTTTCTGTTTGAGTTAATTGATTTTAAATTTCATCAAGTACTTCAAGATCCATTAACTAAAAATTTTAAAATTAATTACATTTTTGTCGATCCTAACGAGGATATCGAGGATGCACTATTAAATCTGTTTCTTGTTGTGGTTGTTGTATTTATCTCCATGTTACCTTCTTGTTTTGCTCTTGTTCCAGTTGCGATTGACTCCGTGCTGCTAAATGCTTCGATAATATCTTGCACTTGTTTGGACTCATGATAATCTTTTTTATAGTTATCTACCTTAACGACGTGCCTTGGTACATCGGGCTTTATACAGGGTGTTCAAATGTTCCGGACCCCCCACTTATAACATAAAGTAAGCATTTTGGAAAAAAATGTTAAATACAAAAGTTGTTAAGTTTTGAAGGTTGAACTAAATGATGACCTTGGATTTGTTATTGGTTATCATTTTCAAGGTCATTTAAAGGTCATCTTCAGTTTTTTAAATAGGGACCCCTATTTTTTATTTCAGATTCTGAAAGAGCACAAAATTTTACATCTGGATATGTATCCACGTTATGGCTCAAAATGACCTACAGAGGTCATTTAGTGGTTAAATGATTATTTAGTAGCAGAAAGCCAAGAAATCCCGATTATTAAGAACTTTGGGTGTATTTGACGAAAAGAAAAAAAAATTTCGTACTTTAATACTAAAGTACATAATTTGATTTTCTAGGACGAACTTTATGGTCACTTTAAAATTGGCCTTCATTTTTAAGGTCATTTGAAAGTTATCTTCAGCTTATTAAAAAGGGACTCATTTTGTATTCCGGATTCTGGAGGAGCATTAAATTTTAGGTCTGGAGATATGTACAATATCCACGTCATGGCTCGAAATGATCTACATAGGACACTTGGGGGTTATTAATTTCAAAAGCAAAATAATCTAACCGTTTTACATGAACAGTTTTTATTGCAATAATTTTTTGCAAGGGTTACGAGTTTCTACGCATGATTCATAGCATTTTCAGGATCGTTACTTGTACCTTAGAAGATTTTGCTCACTATTCTTTTTAGGAATCAGTTCATTTATAATTGTTTTCAAGAGTTAAGTGAAGTTCTCTTACTTCGAAATTCAGATAATTGTATTAATTTGAACAATTTGAACAGTAGTTGTAAAAAGTTCCTGTCAACGACATTTTAAAAAAATTCAGTTTGGGCGAATAGTCCACTGTCTTGATTTAGTTAGCTGGGCCGCCGATAGTCCTGCCTTAGCTGACTGGGCTGCTAGTGTTCTTGTCTTAGTAGGCTGGGCCGCCGATGGTCTTGCCTTAGTTGGCTGGATCACCCATGATGTTACCTTAATTAGTTGTACCTCCCGTGCCTGAGCAATAAGGCTCATTTTGATTAGACATTTTTTTATTTATCATTTTCTCCCCCGAGGTATGTAGTTGTTGGGCCTAAGGCTTATTTTGATTAGACATTTTTTTATTTATCATTTTCGCCCCCGAGGTATGTAGTTGTTGGGCCTAAGGCTTATTTTGATTAGACATTTTTTTATTTATCATTTCCCCCCCCCCCCCCCCCCCGAGGTATGTAGTTGTTGGGCCTAAGGCTTATTTTGATTAGACATTTTTTTATTTATCATTTTCCCCCCCGAGGTATGTGGTTGTCTGACCTAAGGCTTATTTTACGCCAGTGTCAATTACACCTTCTACAATCCTAATGCAGAATTTAGCGCTGGTGCAAAATGGAGAATTACAACTAGGAGGCTTAATTTGGAAAACTAAAGTTAACCTTCAAATGACCTTGAAAATCAAGGGCAATGTCAATTTAACGCCACCATAAAGTTTGTCTTGCAAAATCAAATTACTTTAGTATTGGTCAGATACGCTCAAAGTTCTTAATAATCGGGATTTCTTGGCTTTCTGCTACTAAATAATCATTTAACCACTAAATGACCTCTGTAGGTCATTTTGAGCCATAACGTGAGTACATATCCAGATGTAAAATTTTGTGCTCTTTCAGAATCTGAAATAAAAAATAGGGGTCCCTATTTAAAAAACTGAAGATGACCTTTAAATGACCTTGAAAATGATAACCAATAACAAATCCAAGGTCATCATTTAGTTCAACCTTCAAAACTTAACAACTTTTGTATTTAACATTTTTTTCCAAATGCTTACTTTATGTTATAAGTGGGGGGTCCGGAACATTTCGAACACCCTGTATAGTAGTCTGTAGTATATATATATTTTTTGATTATAGTTTTTAATATTTCACATTCGTCACTATCTGTGGCCATGTTATTTATATTATATTTTTTATCATACTTATTATTCGCATAACAGTAGTTTACACGTTTCTTTGTTGTTTCCTTGCAGTTTCTAGTCAAGTGCTCTCCGGCACATTTTAGACATTTTGCTTAATTCTTACACTTATTTAGGCTGTGTCCTAATACGCCGCAATTAAAGCATGGTTTGACATTGACTATATCAAATACCTTACAATTTTGGTATGCTATAAATAGCCTATCTTTATTTTCTTTGATATGTTTATGTATTTCAGCTGTAACTTCCATGATTATACTGGTTTTGTTATTTTTTGGATTTATATTTATTTTTAGAATTATAGCTTTTGTTTGCAGATGTGAAAAGTTTCTTATATATAGGTCTTCCTCCAGTGCATTTTGATTTGTGCAGTATTCTTTGTTTAGTCCGATTATTTTTACAATGGGTTTTCTGAGTTGTTCTTCTTCAATCCTGTATATATGGCTCAGTTTAGCAGTTAAGTATTTTCTTGCTGACTTAGTACATTCTTCGTCGAGGCAGCTTACTAATATTTCGTCGTTCATTTTAGATTCAATTTTTTTTGTTTTAATTGTTTTATCCTTCGTTAAGTAATCACTTGCTGCTTCATATCTGATCTATCTATTTTACTATTTTTCCTAATGATCTTTATTTTTGGAATTATTTTTGGTTGTTTAATAATCTGTTTAGTTGTTATTTCTGCGTAGGTTTTCTTGTTTTCCTTTGGTATTTCTTTTTCTTTATTTAGTAGTTCTTGTAGTAATGTGTTTTTGTCTTTTAATTCTTTATTTAATTCTTTAAGTAAATTGTTTTCTTTTATAACATAACTTTCTGTTTTTGCTAGAAAAGAATCTTCATCTTCTTCATGCATAGTACGGTCCATAATATTTTCTGCCTTCTCTTTGGTTATTAGGTTGTATTTCTTTTGCAGATCATTGTATTTTTCACTAATTTGTTTTAAATGCATTAGTATAACACGTGGTTTTTATATCGATATTGAGGTTATGTCTGCGTCTAGATGTTCATCACAAATCACCATAGTCTCAGACACATATTGCACTCCTTTTTTCCTATTGAACTTTCTTTTATGGCACACATATTTAATTTCAGCCTCTTGGCTGAAATTAAATAAATATATATATAATAAAGCATACCTATATTTTGACAGAGGAAATAGAGGAACACAAACCTTTACAAATTCTATGCAGGTCGATCGGTTCCATCACCGTGAACGATGCGCCTGTGTCGTACAGAGCGCGGAAGTGGAAACCTTCCACTCCCACCTGTAGCCACTATCTTGTTTCCAGGTTTTCCTCCGTGTGGACGCCCGGTTGCGCCGTACCTTGTCCGATTTTGTAACGCGAGGCACCTCCCCGAAGGATTATCCCCGCGGTCCCCCATGGGACACGTGGCTGGGATACGCCCAGCCACCGCGTCGCAGCTGTGTCACCGCTAGCCCTTCCTACTGCAAAAGAACCAACGGTTACCCGCCTTCTCAATTACAACAGAAGTGGCTGCAGCTCCACCGCCGCGACTATCGATTCCTCCCTAGGTTGGTAAGACCCAGAGATCTTCGTTGAGGTCCCAACTCACACGTCGAGGTCAAGGAGGATTTCCAGAGTCTGCTGGTGCGAACATGCCAAGACTCTTTCAATCCTCTCCAACCTCTAGCCCTAAGCGATGCGGGCTTTAGTAATCTGGTAGGAGTACCAGTTGGAGGTCCCACCACCTCCGGCACAGGCCACCAGCTCGGGTACGTGGGATCGCCAATCCCAAAGCTCCAAAGGACCCCCTGCATTTTCCGCCCCCGCATACCACTAACTCACCCCCTACCCCCACCCCCTACCCTATTTCCCCGTCCTCTATCGCCCCCTCTGCTCCCTTTCCATTCGCTCAATCACACTCTCTCTCATACTAGGTACACCACTCACATCCCATTTATTCCCTCGTCGCATAACACCCATTCCATCCAAATCTATAGGACAGGTATACATATTGCAGTCATACAACACATGTACCCAATCCTCACGCTCATACCCACACACACTGGTCGGGGTCCCCGACAAGTTCCTCGAGAAGAGGAATGCATTCAGGGACCCATGGCCCGTCAGTAGATATCCGACTATCAGGCTTGGCTCAAATTTAATTGAGCCGGCCGAGAATCGGACATCCTTATTCAATTCATACAATACTACCATCCAGACTACAATCCCATGCCATTTGCATATTTGAATCTCGCGCTCCCGTGATTATCGATCGAGCTCATGCGCGCGACGCTGCTCTGTAGAGACGACTGGAGCTGCATGCACGCGCGCGCGTGCTCAGGCATCTTCGCGCCAAAAGATAGCGTCCCGGCGCTGGCGCTCTCGCTATCTCTCTCTCTCAATCAAACACTTGGAAGGAACGGACGTTCGGCTTTTTCGCTTCAAGTTTTGTTAATTTTCGACCTGCTCATCCCTTGCTTTTTGCTTACCATCTGTATCACCACGAAGGCATAGCTGCTTAAACCCCTGCTCAATTCTACCGCTCTACAACTCGACATTTCTTTGATTGTAAATACAAGTTAATTTGTCGTTGAAGGTATGAAAGTTGCCGAGCTCAGCAAATAAAGCTCTTTATCAACTCAACTCCATTTATTTAATTCTCCGCCTGCTGTAACTACCATCATCCTAATTCTACCAAGCAAAATTCTCAAACACGCCCATTCATTCACCTTGTTTCGCATTCTTTCAACATCTAGGTCATTCAAATCGTCATCCGTTACCAGGTCTAACTCATTCATAGGCAGGACTCTCCCTACGTTGTAGAGATCGGCCGGCTGGACGCACTCAATGTCCTACGGAAGCAACCAAAACAATGTTTGTAATGCCTCCGTGTTCTACATACTCTCACGCACGCATACAATACCACTCTCTGGCATCGGATGAGTTCCTCACGCACATTATTGCAGTCATAACCAACCCTTTCACAATCACATTCACTACTTTCCTCTTCATATCCCAGTCAGTTCTCAACACACGTCTCAATTTACCCATCATTCCTTGCACTCTCGCTCTCAATGCTTTAACATGCACTCTGAAATCCATATTCACACCCACATTTACACCCAAATATTTCACACACTCCACAAATTTCAAATTCCGCTCCATATTCTCATTTACTTGCACATGTACACGCTGATTCAACGTATTCATTCCTCCTTTCAAAACCATCCCTATGGAAAAATCTTACGTAAACTCTTACGTAAGTTCTTACGTGAGATCTTATGCCAAAATCTGATCCAAAGTTTTTTTATTTATAGAGGACTAAACACCGTGCAAAATGTGGATAAACTTGCTATTAAATAATTTTTTCAGATGCGGAACTTAAAAAAATTTTGCTACAAAAAAGTCCCAAATAAAAAAAATTCTTTAATCACGAGTTTATCCACATTTTGCACGGTGTTTAGTCCTTTATAAATAAAAAAATTTTAGATCAGATTTTGGCATAAGATCCCACGTAAGAACTTACGTAAGATCTTGCGTAAGATTTTTCAATAGGGCATACACACCGTTTTACTTTCTGACACCTCTACACCCACACTCAATCCCCATTCATACACCATTTGCATAACCTCATTCGCTCTTAACTCCACTGCACCCCTTGTGCTTCCTTCCACAAGGATGAGCAGGTCGTCCGCATGCGCAGCTACAATCACACCACAGACACACATTATGTGGACGAGTACATGCATTCATAGGTCCCATAGGGTCGGACCTCCGATCGAACCCTCCGGGTAACCTCTCTGAACCATTGGCACAACTTTTTCCATACTGTTACACATTCACACCCATCTATCACAAATAGAAGATTTTCTTACAAGAGGGAGAAATGGAACTTCCGCACGGACGTGGTAGAACGGCCGAGGCGAAGCCGAGCTCCACTTCTCTCCCGTGTAAGAAATAGTATTTTTCTCTATCCCCGGGCGAAAGTAGGGCTATACTATTGATTAGAAAATAATAAAGTAATCAATTTCTAACCTTTAAACCGACCTCAACTGGCAGTTGTTCTGCGCAGCCATGTTTTTACTTTCGCTACGGGTTTCTTTAGTGTAATCTGCGTATATTTTTTTATTTTACCTATCGCGCGTTAATATATGTTTGACGCCCGCCCAACATTTGCAACACGAGCGTAGCGAGTGCTGCTGGTAATAAAAACGTAATTAAATGTTTTTAAAATAGAAATTTTATTTTAATTTTCTTACAATTATTTTTTATAATTTTCACAACAAATATTGTTAACAATATTGCCTGTAAATGTAGAATTTTCATATTTAATGAATTTTTTTTTTGACCAATTTACTGTATTCTTGTTTATTTCTACATTTTCAATAACGTTCAATAATGTTCTAATTTAAGTGTACGGTTGATTAGCATTCTTTTTGATAATTAAAAAAGCCAGCAGGTGGATTGAATTTTATTTACGTTATAAGCGGGATAAATCGAAAATCATACGACTACAAACACAACCTGCACCTTTGAGGTATATAAATTATTTAAAGGACGCTAATTATCTACATAGACTTTCTTTGATGAATGTCTATTAGCTATTAGAATGTAACCGAACTTAAAGGCGTTAGACTTTCAAAATCTTCCTGACAGAGCTTTCGAGTTTAAAACAAATGACGCGCATGTAGTGGCTAAACATGCTCCTTCTTCTAGCGTAAACAGAAGGCGAAACCTCGTACTTTCGCCCGAGGGATGGAGAAAAATAACTCCTCCACATACGTATTTCTTCATTCGGACATCCAATCTCACGCAGTCTTTCAAAGATGACCCTTCACAATAAATTGTCGATTGACCGCTTGAAATCTACAAACACGCCGATCACATGCTTTCCTTCACATTCACTCGACCTTCTTTTCACATACTCCCATGCATCTTCCGTACTTTTCCCTTTCGTAAATCCAAACTAACATTCATTCCATTCTCCATTCATTCGATCCAACAACCTCTCCACTAACATCGTGTCTTTCTCCACACCCTTCAACAATACAACCACTCTGGCATCCTTCCACTGTTTGGGAAAAAGGCCCTCATTCATACACGCATCATACACTCCATTCATATACTCTGGTATCGCAACCCATACATGCTTTATATTTCATTCGTTATTCCATCCATACCCGGCGCTTTGCCGGTATTCATTCCTGACACAGCCATACTCAGTTCCTCATTCGTAAATTCACACTCATTCATTCTTTCATTCACTTTGACCTCCGGAATGGGTATATCATCATCCGGAGGGAAGCAGCATACATTCTGAGGAGGACTGGGTTGTGATATCTCACTCTCCAGTTACTCTTAACCTTCCATTCAAATTTGTATCTATTCATTCTGCCCTTAAAGAGAGTGACATCAATGTCACTCTCTCCGGACGCCTCCACATACATTCTTGAACTCAATCTATTCCTCAAAATATTTACCTCTATTCATGTTCTGCCACATCGTTCCTCTGGCTTTGCTATGCCAGATGTCAGACTTGGCATTCGCATCCATTCCAATCAATACATTCTTACCATTTGCAATTCCAATCATACCATTTAAATAATCGAGACATTCACTCACATTTCCATCACACTTGCAGTACAGGGAAACTACAAAAATATTCCCGACTGCCCCTTTCAACCACACACACATACTCTATCATCATATTTACATTCCTCCATCACCATACATTCATACTCATTATCGAACACACACGCCATACCAGATTTACTCCCATACACCCTATAGCGGTAGCTCCCACCCGACGCACTCTTTCCCGTCACCTCAGCCTCCTTCGCCTGCTCTCCCTCACTGACACTTTTCTTCTCTTTAGTTTTTTTATTCATCATTTTCGTACTTCCCCTCACCACCTGTGCTTTACCCACCACGCATCACCAGCACCCCGCTGTCGAGGACGGCGAGGTACCAGCAATGACGCAGTGGACCTGGATGGGTATTAGTGGAAACAATCTGGGATGTACTACGAGGTCGACCGGGATAGTGCGTCCTTACCCCGGCAGGGCAACTACAACAGCCAGTCGCCACAACCAGCTGAGGGGGGCGTGCTAACGATCCGTCTGTCATGGACCACGCATCCCATGGCCGCACGCCAAAGCTTAGGATTAGGTGGGTTTTATAGAGGATCCCACCTCGCGTCCGGGCGATTTAGCCAAGCCCCCGATCCTCATGCGCGCAACATTCCACGGCTCCGCCCTGTCGTGGTCGTTGAAGCGCACACTCGGATTATGGTATTAGGAGGACGGTGGCGTTTACCGTCCACCGGCTCGGGACCCAGGGAATGTCAATTCCTGTCGGAGAACCCGGAAAGCCATCCGCCGACCACCCGCGGGCCACAGAACAGCAACAGCTGCCCTGCGTCCGCCACCCGGTCAGCAGATGGCCGACGGATCCCCGCCATGGGGGGGGGGGTAGATAGAGACAGTGGGAATCCCGTTAATCCATTCATGTGCGTCACTAATTAGATGACGAGGCATTTGGCTATTCCTAGCATTGACACCCTTACGGGTGGACCCATTTCCCAGCATTTTGGTAATATACCGGTGCACTGCAAAAATTAGGAGATCCCGTAGGTCCCCATTTCCAATAAAATAACAACAAGAAATAAAAAATACTTAATAAACTTTACAAAAAAAAAATAAATAAATAAATTAACACGAACTTACAAATCTAGGTAACAATTCTTAAAACTAGTTGTTACGGATCCTGACGAGGTGCAATGCACTTTCGGAAACCGGAACACTAACACAGAGGAATTCGTGCGTTTCGCAAGAAGCTAGCCTCTTGTCGCGGAAGTGGCTCACTTCCCCTCCTCCGAATAATTAACGTTGCCCGACGACCACGAAAGCCATCTCTCTCTCGAGGCGATAAGAAGTCAATAAACGAGCAAATTACTTACGTATCCATGAGTATTTTTTTAACAGCCTTAGTCCCGTCCTCAATAATCTCGCGTATTTCGGTACGTTTGGAGCGACACCAACGAACCCTCGCGAACATTAGGATTACACAATAATCCGTAACAGTGGTGCTAGGTGTTTACGGGTTTGGTGTTGGAGGATTTGGATAAGGGAAGAAGCTGAATCAGGGATGCTGACGACCCTCATAGTACTATTCGTTTGCTAGTAAGTAAGAATTTATTATCTTAACCCTTTAAGACCGAAGCCCTGTTGGCGTTAAAAAAATATTTTTTTTCCTGAATATTATTGATAATAATTGTCTATGAGACTTCTTGAACCTATAATTTTTTTTTTTTTAACGACACAAAGCATATTTTCATATGTAGCAAATTTGCTACATTGAGCGTTTAGGGTATAAATGTATGAAAACAATGTTTATGTAAATTTTTATCTTACAAAATCTATATTTCTGTTATAAAAACATGTTACAATAGAGTATATAAATATTAATTTATAAATGTAGAAAAATAATACAAAATCACAATAGTATTATAATTAAATTAATAAAATTCTAATTTACCCTACTTTTAACAATATAATAAACAATAAATAATTTAATATATAAAAAAGGCGAAATTCTCTTTAAACTTCTTCCGAGAAATTCACAACGTGTCGCTCAATAACAAAAGCAGTTTTCTTAATTTTATACCTTAAAGGCCCATTGTAGCAAATATGCTACATTCTATTTTCAAAAATCATAGTTTTTTATAATTATTGAAATAAATACTAAATACACAATAACTACATTATTTAGACTCTATTTAAGAAGATTAAACATTAATAAATAAAAAAAATGTTATACCTAATTTTTTTTTTTAAAAAAAATTTAACATTTTGTCAAACATAATAAATTTGAAAAATTATTATTTATTTTAATGTTATAACAAAACTATAAAAAAAAATTTCAAAGAAGGAAATACGTCTACAGGTTGCATTTGGCATACTTTTAAGGATCTTTTATGTAACACAACGTATTTTATTCATTTAATAAGTTTTTATCAATGTCTTAGTGAATGTAGCAAATTTGCTACATACGGCGCTAAAGGGTTAACTAACAAATAATTGGAGAGATTAAGAAACTTAAAAGGGTTCGCGTCAGGGCTATTTGAGCACAACTAACATCTATAACGACTGTATAAGATTAAAAAGGAAACTTAATTTATAAATCACAATGTCATAATCAATCTTAGAAAACCTTTTCCGTACCGACAAAGAGAAAAATCAAGAAAATAATCACAATATTAAATCAAAGATCCGAGAGGTCTTTAGAATCGCACTGGTGGCTCTTCTTGACCTCTACATGCAATCGGTAACGGTAGCAAAAGTGCAGTTGGAATTATTGTTATCACTTTCTTTATTAGACGAAACGGAAAAGCGAACCCCAGTCCACTTATACAACGAATTAGAAAAAGCAATAAAATACATAACGGCCATAGAGCAAACGCGCGCGGACAATTTATCTCCATTTCCCGCCGATATCGTAAATACGCCAGCCAAGAACCAAACCGAATGGTTAAATTGGCCTGTATCAGAGCAACCGCTCGCGAATACAGCCGGGCTTACAGAACCTTTACAGCCCACTGTAATAGAAGCCCATATAGCGGAAGCTCACCAAGCACAATCGACTGAACAACAAACGAATAATTTACAAAATAACACTAACCAGTCTTCATACGTCTCATTTAAAGATGTAGGGCTCCATAACCCTTCGGTTGCTGACGTATCCCCTGTAAGACCTAGAGACCTACCGACGCAAGATATTTTCGTAAGACAAACTTTTACGACAACACTTAAAAATACGCCCCCGGCACTTTATACGACGGCAAACAATGATTCACGGTTAATGAAAGATGCAGGTCATGTCAGTAATCAGCCACTTACCGTTAGACCCGAGCCGGGCTCATTTAATGATATATCCCCTATCCCTTACCCCGGAAATTCCCACTTAACAGTTTAACGCCCAACTTGACCAATTTTCGACAACATTTTCAGCGGTGTGTAGCACTATAATCGTATCACCGTTATAATCGTATCAGTATTCACGAGGTTTTACTGTAGCGTCCGAAAGCCGCGATAAAAAAAAAATCATCTAGTCATTAATCTATCCCGGTTCTATCTGTACGTTAACCCTTTAACGCTCAACTTGACCATTTTTCGACAACATTTTCAGCGGTTTGTAGCACTATCTTCAAATGGTTCAAGAAATTCTTGAAATACCATTTTTAACGTAAAATTTAATGTACTTTCAGAATCCAGTACTAGTACTGTTGAAAAATTTAACAATAAAAAGTTATAAACAATTTTTTGCAAAAAAACGTGAATTTTTGAAAAAAAAATTTGATTGGCTCAAATTTTCGAATGGAAAGAGGATTCGCTCGTACGTCTAACACGTATATATTTGGTCAATAGCATGTATACTATATTGTAAAACAGTTGCAGTACCGAAATTAAAAATGGCGGCCATCCGAACAATCCCTTTTCCACCAAACATATCAAGAAAGGTTCGTGATTTTTTATCTCGATCAGGATCGACTTTACAAAAAACAGTTATAGAACAAAAAGTGTTTAGAATTAATCAGAGAACGCGTGTGAATTTTTTCAGAATTTTCGAAGCGACTTTTGGTTTTTTGGATATGGCCAGAAAAAAAATCACATCAAACTTGTCAAGAAAGGTTCGTGATTATTTTTCTCGATCAGGATCGACTTTCCAATAAATTTTTTAAGGATTTTCGGAGCGATTTTCGAATTTTTCAAAAAATGGCCATATCCAAAAAACCAAAAGTCACTCCGAAAAGTCTGAAAAAATTCACGCGTCTTCTCTGATGAATTCTAACAACTTTTTGTTGTATAAATTTTTCTCGTTAAGTCAATCCTGATCGAGAAAAAAATCACGAACCTTTCTTGATATGTTTGGTGGAAAAGGGATTGTTCGGATGGCCGCCATTTTTAATTTCGGTACTGCAACTGTTTTACAATATAGTATACATGCTATTGACCAAATATATACGTGTTAGACGTACGAGCGAATCCTCTTTCCATTCGAAAATTTGAGCTAATCAAATTTTTTTTTCAAAAATTCACGTTTTTTGCAAAAAATTGTTTATAACTTTTTATTGCTAAATTTTTCAACAGTACTAGTACTGGATTCTGAAAGTACATTAAATTTTACGTTAAAAATGGTATTTCAAGAATTTCTTGAACCATTTGAAGATAGTGCTACAAACCGCTGAAAATGTTGTCGAAAAATGGTCAAGTTGAGCGTTAAAGGGTTAACGTACAGATAGAACCGGGATAGATTAATGACTAGATGATTTTTTTTTTATCGCGGCTTTCGGACGCTGCAGTAAAACCTCGTGAATACTGATACGATTATAACGGTTATGGTACGATTCTTTCTTTAATTTATAAGGAAAAAGGGAATATTGTAACGAAGGATTTGTTGAAGCGAAACCAAAGAAGGAGGACATTTTTTTTATTAGCAAGTAAAATACATTAATTCACGCCACGCTGAAAATTAGAGAGAGAATTAAATTTTTTTTAACTAATAAAATCCCTTTCAGAACAGAATTTAAAAAAAAAAAAAAACACACAATCAAGTTATCTGAACAAAAATTATTTGTCTTAGAATTTTTTCTTCTTCAATACATTAATTCTTTAATAAAATGTTTGTGTTATAAATGAATTTCTCTAAACCTTATACGGCAATTATTATTTTTTTTCCTCTCTTTTCAATTTTTGTTTTATATATATTTAAGTCTTAAGAATTTTTTTTTGTTTTTCTTTTTTTTTTTTCGCTTTCTAAAACCAATTTTAAGATTTTTTTTTTTGCTTCCTCTATTCTTTTATCAAATTTTTTTAAGTATTCCAAGAATTTTTTTCTCTATTATCAAAATTTTTTTTTAACAACTTTTTCTCCAATTTTTTTAAGGAAAGGCACGATTATGGCAAATAAAAGTAGTAAAACTGTATATTTCATTAAATCATTTTATTTATATTATATATCCTCCACTTTCCATACACACCGCTAATAAGAAAAAAATAATAACAAGCAGCAATATGATTCCAATATTTAATCTGAATAACAAAAAATATATATGACATTATTATATGAAGATGTATATTTAATAGAATAAATGGGAGTTCTACTTACTTAATCATAGGGAACAACTCCAAGACCACAGTTCCCCGACGTATACACTTGCTCCGCAGCAATGGAATACTTCTATGGTGAGGATTATCTCCCCAACCATAAAGCTTAATATATACGATCTAAACAGCCTTTCAATGAATAAACCATCCTCCATCCACATATTTTCAGCTATCAAGTGTATTGACATGAGCCTCACGCAATTTCTTACACTTGCGGTTTCTTTCCCACTGAAATATATATAGGAATACGCATTTATTATTTTCATTACATAACAAATTATATTATACTTATAAATTTCATTACGATCCAATGCAACTTATGTTTATTTGAGATGCGCCTAAAGGTATACCTCCACAATTTTAGTTAACCTCCTTCACCTCGGAAAATAGATAACACAGGCCGAAATAACCATCCACGTCCTCTAGGAGCCCCATCCAGAGCTTATGGTTCCATCGACGGGCATCGCGGCGGGCATTAGTTATGTCCCTCTTATACATCAACTACAAGTAATAATAAATAATGAAAATATATAAAAAATAAACAAAAAGGAGGAAATTATAAAGAAATTATTGAACTTACAAAACGTCTTAAAACCTGATGCATCCTCACTGGCGAGCTAAAGAATACTAATTAAAATACGGGATCCACGAACGCAGGATCAACAAAACTAACAAAACAAAAGAAAAAGAAACGAAATAATATTCCACTCGGCTGATCCGGTGACAAGCCTTCATACAACACATACAAAATAATGACGACGATGACATTTTTGACCACAAAGTCCGACGTACACACGCACTTACTGCTGGCCACCTTCCTGATGAATCAGCAAATGTTTGGCAAAATAGTCGTTTCTAATGTCTGACGCACACACACTACACCTAGTCGTTTTTCTTGTATTTAAACCACGCTGCACTTCATTGATGTGTCGGGTTACACTCTTTATTAATGAGAGGCACTTTCCACAATAGGGACAAGGCTCGCCGATCTTTGCCTCCCCCCGGAGAACTAACAGGTGCCGCCGCAACACGCCAACAGAGTCAAATGTGCTGAGGCAGCCAGCTTCGGGGCAAGTCAGTATAGATTTGCACATCGCGCCCGAAACACTTGCTATCTTCGGGAGGAGGAATATATACCACCCCAGAGTCTTTGCAGGAGCAATTGATAAACTTTTCTGCATCTGCCACCCACAGGGAACCGCCCACGTTGGACGCCACAGTGAAACAAACATCAAGGTTGATAACTTGATGGTATAAACAAGATCCAACATAAACAAGATCCCCGGACCTTGAATGGTGACCTGGAGTCGGGCACCAGCCTCCCGCAACAGGCCAGGTGTGATCTGTAGCCGTATGTAATTCAGGGGGACAGAACATCCCTGCTACCACAATTCTCCAACAATCTCATGGCTACGCCGCAGACGGGCCACGATCTCTGCAAGGAACGAGGACGTTCTTGAAAAATCATGTAGGTGCACACAAAGCCATAATTTGTAGGGGCCACCACCTATGCTCCATCGAACTAGGTTGAAGGAGTCCAGGTATCCGTCTTCTGGGTGCATTTCAGTCACTAAATACTTTCCCGACAAATCGAAAGAGGGAACATTAATCCCTGGGCACACGGCCAAAAGATTATTGGCTTTTGTCGAAATCGCCACTGAGACGTCCGTCAACAGCGAATCAGCGCTATCAGGGCAGCTAATATTTGTTATGTATATGCGATTAATATTCCTCTCTGTAATTGCTCATAAAATTTCATAGGTATTCCCCTCCAGATCTTTAAATGTCGCCAGCGGTGGGAGTGGCAGTGACGGCTCCTACATGAATAATAATGCAATTAGACAAACAAAAATAAATAGTATATTCAAAAAGAAGAAAAAAAAAGGAACCTTACCTGCATGCGCCTCTGCAGTTCCTTTTTATCGGCAATGCTCTGAAAGGACTGTCGAGCTAGATATAATCCGTCACGAAGCCCTTCCAGCTCGTAAGATCTTGTCCTTAACCGGGGAACCTGAAAGACGCTTTTAATATCATCTTTCATTATGTTATTCCCCGACTGAGAAATAACTTTACGAACCTGAAAAAAAAAATAAAGAAGTTTTGTCAAGAAAAAAAATTATATTTTTTTCCTTTCTCATTAGAAGGATATTTTTTTTTACGGAAAAATAAATAATTTTTTTTACAAGGCGATTATCTTTTAACAAAAATAAATACGTTAAAAAAAAACAGAGAGGAAGAGGACAACAGAGCACCGAAATAAATCAAAATAATATTTTTTTTCACGTAATATAAAAATAACAAATTAAGTTATTAGATGTAATTTTTTTTTCTATTCACCAAGTGTACTCGGTGGCGGAAAAACACTTTCCCGGGATTCCGTATTTCCGCAAGGGCCTTGGGTAAACTCCACCCTTCGTGAACGTTAACAAAATTCGAAGGTTCAGACCCAAAATACGAGGCACTAGCTTCTTCCATTTTTCTCTTTCTTATATTCACTTATACTCAACGCCAATGAAAGACACGACTAAAGGCAACGATCGAAAAAAATACCTGCTTAAATGAAATAAAATATGTACGTAAGGACGTCATCAGTTCGGGTACCCAGGATAACGATTTTTCCCGTAGACTTCTTACTTAACGACCTGCTTAACCATTAATACTCGACGCATAAACTACCAATTTCAGTCAAATCGGAACTTAGCCATATTTTCTCATTTTATTCGTATATGCGGGTGGGACTTGGAAAATTTCAATTCTTAAATATGTAAATGACGCTCGTAAAAGGGAACCACCTTAAATTTTGGCAATATCGAAAAGCCGATAACACATACGTGTTCGGGACCTCACATACACTTACTGAGCAAGAGTTGCAAAATAATTTTGAAAGCCCATATCTTTCTTTCTGTGGGACTTAAAATTTGCAAAAGGCTCTAATTTGTTATTTAAGCCACCTCTACACATAAATAATTTTTAATTGTTTATAAAACTATTTTTTGAAAAACATATCACTTATACGGAAAATCAGTATAGTCCTCCTATTCTAATTAACCTTTGGACTGCCGGGATTTCAAGGGGCATATATTTCGCCACATCAGTGGAAACCGTCTCGGGTCTCTGCAGAGTTGGGTCTGTCGCTTAGTGTCCATGGCGACCCGTTATCCCGGTACCGCCAAGAGTGCAGCAAGATTGTGATTCTTAAATCGCAATTTATTATCTGTGTTAAATTCCGAAGAGAGTAATACTCCCCGGGTAGGACCGATACGAACACTAGGTCAGATCTCAAGCAACTCCGCCGCCTCTAACAGATTCCCGAGCCGATTGTTTCGCTGACCTTTTGTGATCGCAACCCAATGGGTGCGTCACTGGGGTTCCTCACCAGGTACAAGATGGTCTGTACTTTTGTGTGTGTGTATTTCTTCACCGCAATGTATGGAGAAACTTTGCCCGGCTCGTCCTCCAAGGGAGAATTCGAGGGATACCCATTCATCGTATGGATTACTCGGGCGAACCCCCTACCGAGACTGGATCTTTTTGGTCGCTGTGCACGGTCCTCGGGTCGGGTCGGCCATCCCCTACATTCATATTTGGCCTAGTTCGGAGCTGACCCTCTACGCATTGCTTTCCTGCGCATTGCTTCCCTACGCATTGCTTCGCTACGTATTGCTTTCTCATGCAATGCTTTGCGGTTCGGCAGGATACCCTTGAGTCATTTTCCTACGCATTGCTTAGTTAAGCATTAGTTCTGTGGCAATGTCCTTGGATTTAGCTTTTATGTAGGAATAATCCGCAAACACCTCTCTGCGTATAGTTTTCATACGCATTGCTTTGGCAAATACGAGAGCGAAAGCAAGGAAAATGGCCAAGTCCGATTTCCTGCGCATTTTTTCGCTAGGCATTACTTTTACTACGCACTGCTTTGCAGCTTATACAAAAAAAGGAAGGCCGCCTCCGATCCGGTCTTTCGTCCCCTATGCATTGCTTTCCAACAATCCCGCAACTAGGACGATCTGATGTTCTTTTATGAATACAAGAGAAAGCGTTCCCTCACTGAGGGCTCCGTACACAACTTTTCGTACTGTACTTGAATATCAGAGGCTATATGAGACGCCTGATACCCCTGTAACCACTCCTCTCAAAATACCGGGCGACGGCACAAGATGAGCAACCTAAACGCCGTTGCAGATGCAACGACGGACTTAAGAGAGTCATAGTTACTCCCGGCGTTTACCCGCGCTTGTTTGAATTTCTTCACGTTGACATTCAGAGCACTAAGCAGAAACCACATTGCGTCATCACTCGCGAGGGCCATCGCAATGCTTTGTTTTAATTAGACAGTCGGATTCCCCTAGTCCGTGCCAGTTCTGAGCTGAGCGTTGAATGGCGGCCCAAGAGAACGATCGAGACGGCGAAACTGCCCCGAAAGCCTCGCAGCAAGGAAGATTCGCGGGAGGCCAAGGCACGGTACCGAGCTCGGATCTACGTATCGGTGAGGTCCTAGTCTGAGTCACAACTGTGTTCGTTAGACTAAGATGTCTGCGGTCGAACTCTCGTACCACACCGCATGCTGGATTGCTGTCAACAGTATTTCTAGTGTTGCCATCTGTTCGTCGGTGGTACCTTTGCCCGACGTTCTCGACTTTGGGGACCATTCTCTTTCGTCTCCGAACTCACCGTTACGGTTTTTATCCTGCCTTCCCTCTGTTGGCGTCGAGTGATTGGGTTCTCCGTTGCCAATCACTTTGTCGCCTTCAGAACGGACAGCTGGTGCCCGCCACTCAACTCTACGGAAGAATGGCGGTATCCGAGAGGTTAGATAGAGGGAATATAATTTATTTAGAAGGTGTTGATTAGCCCCGCGGACTACTCGAAGAAATGCCACAATCGTGTACAATAAAAAGTGTAGGAGTTTATTGCCTCTTCGAAATTATAACAGCGTTCCGGAGTTGTTAGTCTGCTTCGTGTTTGGACGCGTAGGCCATACGCCCCGAGCGAACCCGAGTGTTGTCGAGCGAAGCCGCGCGCGATCGCAAATGCGCGCGCTTCTCCGAATTCTCGACCGCGCTCGAGCTACCCAACATGGCTGCCGCTTCCGCGCGCGCTTAATACATTTCCCTATATTATATAGTTGTAATGATTTGAGAAGATGAAAATCCCGTTCATGCCTCCCTCATTGACCAAGCTTGTCTGTTGTATCGATAGGCTCTTCTCCAGGTAGTCGAGCCTCGTGATTGGAAAGGGATGTAGAAATAAAAACACAAATTTTGGGCATAAAGGAGAATTCTCTTTATTGCTCGAGGGGAAAGCCTGAAGGCATAAAACCCCTCGCAATAAGAATCGATAGTGGTTAAAATCGCCGACACAACACGAGAGAGCGAGTCACAGTGAAACCCGAAAGAAAAACAGTCCAAAGAGGACCGAGAGTGCTGCGTAAGCACGCGAGCAAAAAATATAAATTTGACACGTCCGATCGACTTGCGATCAATCGAGCAACTGATGAGCGCGCCCGCCACCTCCCAACGCCGCCCTCCCTTCCACATGCCCTCTGACCCCGCGGCTCACGAGACAAGACAACGTCGCGAGATAGGTGCGCCCGACGCCGACGACTCGCCTCTCATGTGCATGCGAACGAACGTCGAAACACTGTCCCCCTCTCAATTAACCTTAAAGAACACGTATTAGGAAAAGAAGAGCTGAATGAAGAAAAAAAAAACTCTCAAGAATATGAACATTACTTTAATTTTAAGGAAAGTTATAGACAATTTATAATTTATATTTAAAATAATTTCAAGAATATTTAAAAGAATTTTATTTCGAATAAATTAATTTAGTATTAAAATAGAATAAAATACGTATAAAAATTAATTATACAAAACATTTATTAAAGTTTTTAAAATTTTATTACAAAATTTTATTAACTAAACGAGCGAGGTACAACGTTAGTTATATAGTTATAAAATTTTATTATTATATTATTAAAGATAATGTTATAATTTGTGAGGGAGTTTTATTTATTTAATTTAAAATTGAAGACGGAAGGGAATTCGTCGCCGTCGAGCTGTCTTGCAATGTTTATGTACGCAGGCAGGCTCGACGAGACGAAGAAAGAAGGATGTATGGAGAGTACCTGGTGCTTGAGGCCGAGACGCGGGAATGAGAGAGAGACAGAGTGCGAGGATGACGAAGCGCGAGAGAGGTGTTCAGCAGGAGGTCGCCCGACGGTGCCGCGACAGCGCACGCAGCCGAGGCGAGAGACGGCCGCTCAGCTGAGCGCGGCCGCCATCTTCCCTCGACCCCGCGACTGCCGCGACGAGATATGAGGATGCCGTCGAGGAAGCCAATTACACTAGCACGCACCGAACACACATACACGACACTTCCATGCACTACACAACACGCGGCGAGGGTCGCGCGGACGCGGGTACGCGAGGAAGCGCGGACCTGGGCTCCGACGCGCGAGCCGGTCGAGCACGTGTTGCTCGGCCGGCGGAAACTGGCTAGGCGCGAGAGAGACAGAGCGCGCGGTGGGAGAGAGAGCGCGCGCGGCGGCAGAGCGAGAGCGCGCGCGTCGGAAGAGAGAGGGAGCGCGCGGAGCGAGAGAGACGGCGCGCTAAGTGCGAGTGAGAGAGGGCGAGGCGCGCGGCCATAGGAGCGAGAGAGAAACGATCGATCTCCGCTCCTATGCGTCGTAGAGTATGGAGAGAGGGCGCGTTCGACTCGTGATCGCCGGGGCTCTCATGGCCGGTGCTCGCCTCCGCCAGAGCGACAGGTCGTGCCTCCGCGAGGGCGGTAGTACCTCCGCGCGACCTCAGGTCCGTGGGGGCGCTCGCGTCGTGAGTTCGGGATCGACGCGCGAACCGGCGCGCCGATCGTGAACATATGTGCAATGTGTTAGAGTGAGAGGGAAAATTCGCGACGCGGACAGGACGGCGGTTTTGAAAAGAAAAACCGCCATTCTGGAAGAAGTACTTGTACTGACGCCACGTAGTTCATTTTTCAATCGTTTTTCTTGTCTTTATCGGAGTATTTTTCTATAGTTTTTGGTTGGATTCGATAGTAGTTTTAGGAGGAGTTAGGGAGTTCGTTTGTCGGAAATTCAGCCGTGAATAAGTAGTTAGAAGTAAGTTAGTATAGGGAAGCTGTTGGAGTTTGGTGGAGTTATATTGTTTTGTGGTGAGCAGCGTGGAATTAGTTAGTCACTGTAGGGTCGGTACGGACACACTCGCGCATCCGAACTCTGGGACGCGACTGACACTACACCATAACAAGTGTATTACACCAATAATTGAATAGATTGGCATTAAGTGACTTTGAGTGCGTGATTATTTGCGTGATTCTGCCCGATTTTCCCCTTGAGTGTTCGTGTGTTGAAGCGTGTTTTCCAGCGATCACGGGGCGGCGGTTAGCCCCAGCGACAGCGGTAGCGGAGAAGCAGTGCGGAGCAGTTTTGCCTCAGTCGCCGAGGACATCCCCGGACTCGGTGCGTCAACGACCACCCTTGAGTCTGAGCCAGCCGGACATCGGACCAACACGGTGCGCGAGCACCTGGCGCCCTTTTTAAGTAGTGATTTTCGCTTGAGATAAGGGGTTGGAAGTTTTGTTGCGGTTAGTGTGGGCAATCGACTAGAGCAGAAGAACAGCCGTTGGTCCGTCAGTGAATAGTACGGGGACAGCGAAATACTATATCACAAATTTTATAATATATTTTATTTATTGTTAAGGAATAAGAATGTTCTCGAACTTTAGTTGCGTGTATTCCGGTGTAGGATTCATCAGTCATGTATATGTACAGACGGTTAAGTGTGAATGTAAGAATAATAACAGGGCACGCGTCCCTCACGAGTCAGTACAACTTCAACCTAAGCTAAGGAACGGTAGCATTTGCCACACGCACATTTGTAAACGCCGTCTAGTAGTCACCATTTGTTAAGACTTTATTTTCCACTGTTACGTATAATAAAGAAAATCGCTCTTTATTCTGTTTCTTTATTATAGCAAAAATCTCAACAGTTTATGGGCCCAGGATAATATTTTTTTTACAAGTGAAGGAGGGTATACTCTGATTGTAAAGTGTTTAACGCAATCAAGGATCACGATGTCTGCAAAATCGTCTATACACCTCCATAAACTAGATGGGAATAATTACCAGCTATGGAAATTTCAAATGCGCGTGACGCTCATGGCAAACGGAGTTTTACAAGTTGTAACCGACAAGAAGCCCAACCTGGATGACTTGACCTCAGCTGAAGGAAAAAAATGAACTACGGAAAACGCAAAGGCAATGTGTTTATTAGCTGGCTCGATGACTCCCGCTCAGCTTGAAAACTATATCACCAGCAATTCAGCGCAAGAAATGTGGTCGAAGGTAACGTTAATACATGATCAAAAGTCAGCCGCAAATAAATCTAACCTTCTTCAAAAATTCTATGCTTGTCGAATGGAGCCAAATGAATCAGTGGTCCAATTTATAACAATGATGCAAAACATGGCTCGTATGCTGGAATTATTTGTTTTTATTGTAAAAAAGAGAGACACATATTGAGAAACTGTTGCAAAAGAAAGAGAGCCACGAAAGGTAAACAAATTTCAAATCATAAGCCGGTCATGTTCGTAGCTCTACTGAGTCAACAGACCGATCACGAAAAAGCCGAGACGCAACGAACGATCGCGAAGAGTGCCAAGGCCGACATTATGGACGTGTGGATTGCCGACAGCGGCGCCTCAAAGCATCGCACATACCGACGAGACTGGTTTCACGCTTTTACGCCGTGCAGCGGCGAAAGTGTCTCACTCTTGGTGACGACAAGACGTGTAGAGTCAAAGGAACAGGCACCATTCTAATAGAATTCGGTTGGAGAATTCTGTTGGAGTGTGTACGTCGAAGGGCTGCAAAGTTTCTTTTGAAGAACGGCTTGCGGAGTTTTTCATCGGTAATTTAAAGGTCGCACTAGGAATAAAGCAGGGCAATGATATATTTCGTCTGCTGTTTAAAAACATCAAGATGCACGAAGCCAATGTAATTACAACGAGTCTCCAGCAATGGCATGATCGGGCAGGGCATATCAGTGGAGGAATTCTTAAATCCATAATTCAATAGGACGCTGTAAAAGGAATAGAAGTGAGCGGTCCGTCGGAAACACAATTCTCATGCGAACCTTACAGGTAAGGAAAATTCAGTCTTCTCCCTGAAGAAGGATAAAGAACACCGACATTGACAACCTGGCGAACTTTTTTACACGGATGTGTGCGGACCTATGAGCGTAAATTCTGTTGGCGGCTCAAGGTATGTTTTAACTTTTATCGACGACGCGTCAAACTACAGATTTGTATACTTCCATAAGCATAAGTCCGATGTCTATGACAATTTTAAAGTATTTGAGCGTTTAATTAATAATAAGTTTAATCGTCCTATGAAAGCTCTTAGATTCGACAATGGCAGGGCGTACTGCAACAGCGCTATGAAGAAGTACATGCAGAGTAAAGGCATCAGACTCGAGGGCAAAGGCACCGAAGTTCCTGTGGGCTGAGGCGGTGAACACAGTTGTATACGTACTTAACCTATCACTTTCTTCAAAGAACACGTTTCGTACCCGCTACGAGATCTGGACAGGCCAGAAGCCCGACTACAGCCACCTAAAAATCTTTGGATCTCCAGCTTTCATTCACGTACCAAAACAATTTCGCACTATATTAGATAAGAAATCTGTAAAAGCTCTGTTTGTAGGGTACCAGAGAGACTTAAGAAATTATAGATTTTATAACCCTGCAACGAGGAAGATAACGGAGTCCCATGATGCAATTTTTATGGAAGTCAAAGTGGGAGAAACCATGAAGGACCTAATTGAGTCAACTGAATGCGCCGAAATCAAACTACCCAGTCGGCTCAGTAAGGAGCTTCATCTGACAAGGCCTACTTCGCCATCTGAAGTAGGAGCCTTCCGCACGGCACCATCATCCCCACAGATGGACGAAGTATTGAGACCAAGGGCACTTGCGCCATCGAGTGAACACGGGAAAGAACTCCCAGAAATCGCAGAATCGTCTTCGTAAGACCTGATTTCACGCCGGATCGGCGCAGGCGAGTTAGGTACAGAGGCACCGTTGCTACCATCAGGCACAGAAGAGATAAACTGCGGTGTACGTCAACTTCAGGACCGAGGTACCTTGCGAAGGCCAGAAAGGTACGAGGCAAATACGAAAACGTGTATATATAGTTTTAGTTGTAGACGATGGCCTTATTCTGGCAGAAGACTCTAAAACTTTAATCGATGTTGTAAATTTGTTGTAAGGAAGATTTGAAATTACTGTGTGTGAGCCGGATGTATTTGTCGGAATGTCTATAGAGCGTGACAGAGTGAACAAAATCACGTTTCTTCATCATGCAGATTATGCTCGGAGAGTGTTAAATCGTTTTAATATGTTAGATGCTAAATCATTTTCTATACACGCCGAAAGGGGAGCAGATCTGTCTGTGATGAAGCACCATGATTCAGAGAAAGAAATATTACCCTACAGAGAGCTTATAAGATCACTCATGTTTCTATGTACTGTAACTCGTTTTGATCTATCGTATGCAGTGAATTTAGTAAGTCGATTCTTAGACAATTACAGTGTAAATCATTGGGAGGCTGCGAAGCGTATATTAAGATATTTGAAGGGATCAATAATGGAATCATGTATAAAACCGCGGGAGTAATTGTCAGTTATTAGGTTTCTGCGATTCAGATTATGCTGGCGACGCGCAGACACGAAAGTTAACCTCCGGATATGTTTTTCAATTTTGTAACGGTCCAATTTCGCGGCGTGCGCAAAAAAAGATTGTAATATTAAGCATTACCGAAGCTGAATATGTATCAGCCACTGCAGCTACGAGAGAGCTTGTATGGCTCCGAAAACTGTTTAGTGACATTGGATTTTCGTGTTTGAATGCAACTGTCCTAAGCATTGATTATCAAAGTACTATTCAGTTGTTTAAAAATCCTGTATTTCATGGACGCACTAATCACATCGAAATTCAATATTACTTCATAAGAGAAAAATATGAGAGTGGCGTGGTAAATGTATGATTTTTCCCGAATGATCTACTACTCGCTGATATTTTTACTAAGGCATTGCCACGCAAGTGATTTGCAAAGCTGTGTAATAGCATTGGACTTTTTTGTACCGAAAGTGTTAATGCAACTAATGTCCTCGAAAGCGGGAGTGTTAATGAATAAGAATGTTCTCGAACTTTAGTTGCGTGTATTCCGATGTAGGATTCATCGGTCATATATATGTACACACAGTTAAGTGTGAATGTAAGAATAATAACAGAGCACGCGTCCCGGACGAGTCATTTCGGCTTCAACCTAAGCTGAGGAACGGTCGCATTTGCCACACGCACATTTGTAAACCCCGTCTAGTCGTTTCACCGTTTGTTAAGACTTTATTATTCACTGTTACGTATAATAAAGAAAGTCGCTCTTTATTCTGTGTCTTTATTACACCAAAAACCTCAACATTCATAAATCTCAAATGTAAATGTGTGTATATTGAAAAGCGGAGTACTACGGGGTTCCTCCGCGTCGTCTCGAGTTGGCGTGAGCGGGCGCGATTACGGCTTATGTTAGGCTATGCCGACGCGCACGGAAGCGGCAACCATATTGGCAAGCTGGAGAGTGATTCTCAAGCTGCCGATGCGAGCAGACGTGCTAGGCTAGGAGCCCTTTTTTGTGGAGCGACACGCGTGAACGAATCGAGGGGAAGCGACGTCGAGAGCAAGGGCTACGGAGCGATCGTCTGAGGATCAGCGAGCGTTGGCGATACGAGTAAGTACTCCCCGACTCATATTGTCGCGAGTGCGGGCGGGTACACCGCGAAGACTCAAGGACCGCTTCGACTTCGGGGCAAAGTATTGCCCCGCTTGCGCGTTTGCTATTTGTTTTCGTTCTCTCTCTCTTTATCGTAGTAAAGAAAAAATGTTTTGTGCTGCTGCAATCCAATTGAAAGCAATAAAACTGTCTATTACCAGTAGTCATTAGAAATCAATTAAATTTTTACAATGGAATACATCAACAACAATTAAATTCCTGATATTATGTAAGTCAATTAAATTCTATAAACCAGCTATTGGAAAAATGAATGTCAATAAAATCAATAAAATAGATTGCTTTATGTGGCTAAAATGCAATTGGCTGTAATTCACAATCAGTTGTTGGTTTCTGTCATATTGAAAATTACACAGGCCGACAAAATTTAACCAACATTCAAACCCAGAAAGCAGACTATATTTTTCCAAAAGATTTTGATGCGCTGAATCCAAATAGGTCCTTAAAATTGCTCTATCAGCTCTGGTTTTTGAGATATCCTAACCTAAACGTGCAAAAAATACCATTTTTGCCTATATTTAAGGTTATGTAGCCTTGCAGATGTTTTTTTTTTTCACCAAAATAAAGGCTGACATCTTGAAAACTGAGTTTAAGTTTAAAGTCCCCTTTAAACTTAAACTCAGTTTCTTGTAAATGATAATTAAGAGTGATATTTAGTTGATGCTCCAGGAGAGAGTGATCCATCTTCTGTTGCAATTAGCCTGGATCTAAAAGAATCTACAGATACTTTATGTATTAAGTTATTGACCTTTGGCCGTTCATGCATATGAGTAGATTCTCACTACCACGTGTTGTCCTTGAGATACATTAAATATATTTAAAAAAGATGAATCATATTTTTATTCATTAAATATATAATAAATTATTATTAGGCTTTTAATAATATCAGTAGCGAATAAAATGTTCTTAAAGTGATTGTTTTTATTTATAATAGATTTTAATGAATTAGCTAGGTATAAAATCATCTATTAGTAATTCGTATAAAAATTATATGTTGAGCAATTTGTTTCAACAAAAAATGTTTATTATGCAAAAATTTATTAATTAGATTCCATTCTGACTAGTTGTTAGTAATAAATAATTAAATTAGCCAGAATTACATACACTTACACTTGGTTATTAGTACAGAGTTGTGAAATCTACTTGACCGACTTTATTTAAGTGCACGAAATTTCAAATTTGGAACTTTACCTCTGCGTATTCAAAGAGATTAAGGAATTAAGAAAAATAATTATAATTTCAATTCATATCGTTGCAAGTATTACAAATGCTGAATTAACAGATGAACCAGAGGTAAAAAGAAATGTATTGGATTATGAAAAAAATTATGAACGGATACTTCTCGATACCAAAGTTCACAGTACATTGAATTTAAAAAAAAAAAATATTGACACGACTATACCCATGTTTTAAGGGTCGCTCTTTCGAATGGTGATAGTTAGAAATCCCTAATATAAGATTTCAATTCAGGTATGCAAATTTTTTAAGAATGTTTAGACAATATTTTCAAAATTCCAGTTTTTTCATTTTTTCCGAAAATCTAAAATTTCCTTCTATGATTCTGAAAAAATTTAAGGGTATTCTTTGATCAATTTTAGGACGTTTTTATTCTTAAGAGTTTTTTTCCGAAACTCCATATAAATCGAGAAAGAAAATGCTGAATATTAAAAGAAAATTTATGGTTTTGAACGCCATTTTGAATGAAAATAAAAATGTTATTAATCTTAAGCCGATAACATTTACTTTAGGGTCCATGGACCCGTTATTTATCATTATTAAGTACCTACAAAAATTCGTAAGCAAAAAAAAATTGTCTTAAAAAATATTAAAAAAAAAAAAAAAACAATTTTTTTTTTAATTAGTAATTTTCACATAAAAAACTACATTTTAGGGATTTCTAACTATCATCATTCAAAAGAGCAACCCTTAAAACATGGGGTACAGTTGTTTCTTTGGTGTCGAAAAGTATCCGTTCAGGCGCTAATGGATTAAGCGGATACCTCATATAAGTTTCAATGAACGGCGTTTTCTTATTAAATATTTTTCATAAGAAGAAGTTCCAAATTTACGAATTGAGCACCTTTGGCTTTTTGAATATTTTTTAATTTAAAGAAGGTTTCATTTTAATTACTCAATTGCTTAAAGAGAAAAGTTCGAACTACTAGACTTATAACTTTTGTAGTAATGCATTGAACAATTTCCTTATTTCATATATTGGCGTGTTAAAATAAAAGATGCAAAAATAACCAATTTTTATAAGAGGAATTAATCGATTGAATTATTAAAGAGTAGAGTTGGAACCACTAACCTAAACAATATTAGAGAGAGTACGGCCTCCCCTCAAAAAGATATGTATTATTTAAATGAATACGAAATAAATGAACTGCCACATACTATTTATGGATGAGCTGTGCATAATGAAAATGAACAGTGTGTATATTCTAATGAAGGAAGTGAAAAAGAAATTTTAAATACAGATAATGAAACTACTTTGACTGCATGATTCAAATTAAATTAAGAAGATAAAATTGCAAATCAGTGTCTGTAGACGGAGATACCATGTCATTATATATTTTTTTCACCTTTCGACAACTTTTTCACCTTTCGATCGCACCTAGTTAACGCGCTATTCTGACCCGCCCAGCGCGTGCGCCGGATTAACCATCTACCTATATTACACCTATAATATTTCCACAAATATTTGCATTTGCTAGTGACGTACAAGAGGTGCTGAAGCCGATCTACGAAGATCTAACAAAAACGGAATTGCTGGAGAGATGTTTGGGCAGAAACACTCAAAATAACAATGAGTGTTTTAAGTCAACGGGCTATGGCACCGAAGCATGTCTATATAGGCAAAAAAATCGTTAAAATTGCATGCCTCATTGCTGCCTGCATTTTTAATGAAGGATTCAGCCCACTTTTGAAAGTAATGGAAATTATGGGCCTGAAAATCGGCCAAACCGGCATGCAGTTCGCCAATATGCGCGACCAACAACGCATCGTTTGAGAGGAGCGCCGCTCGACTGAGGCTTCTAAAGAGAGCAAAACTCAAAAAAAATATTCTATATGTTTGTATCAACCGATCTAACTACAATCAACTTAAAATTTTAATTCTAACTATATTTTTATTGCAAAAAAAGCAATTTATTTTCTTTCGTATTTTAGCCGCTATTTTGTTGATTTTGCACATACATAAAATATTCTAGTTCGATCGGTTTCTGGAATCATACTAAACATAAAACTATTTGATTTTTTTGTTTCAAACAATACGTCGGCAAGTTTTTACGACCACGACAACGTTACCTACTTTTTGAGGTATTGGCTTTGACCATACTTTAAATGTATAAAAAAATGTATAAAATAAATAAAAAAAAATTTTGTATGTACTTCAAGAGTGTATTTATTAAGCATTTCAAATCCTACGTCCATATCTTTAATAGCATTCTCAGAAAAAATTCACAAAAATAGCATTTTTTTCGAGGATATAAAGTAGAATACTGCCTTAAACACGAGGAAGGAACGACTGTCCACAAGGACTGCTGTCTAGAGACTGAACCATACGCTGCGTTTGTTCATATTGGTCACCATAAACTGCATTTCCTCGAACCTTTATTTATGATAGGGTCCCAAGCGCTCTCGTATTCGAGGCTCAAAACATAAACAGAAAAACTAAGCTTTACCTTTTCTATGAATGCGTGTATTGTTCTTTTTCTGAGTGATTTTTGCATCCAGTATTATTAAACAAAAATAAATGTTAATAATCTAACAAACAGTATTCTTTGATATAATCCTTATGTTACACGGAGTGACGGTTATTCTTTAATCTGCAACAAACATTTAAAATATAGCTATTTTAGTATTTTTTATTAAACATTTCGTATTGCAACATGTGACAATGCTAATTCTCGAGTCTTATCTAACGTTAATAATCAAGAAGTAACATATTATCATAATTAGATCAATACGCACGAGTTCAACTGATCTGCGCTCATGATACTCGATAGCCCTCTAGTTAGGAGGCTCGGCTCTGTCCGCCGAGTGAACTGCCGAATTACATCCAAGTCGCGGTTTATAATTAACTCGTGCGCACTCTCGCTCGGTGGGAGAGAGCGCTCGGCGGCGGATGGCGTCGAGAGAGGGAACGCTCCGGAGCGCACTCGCTCCTCGATCGTCGTGATCGCTTGAACGCGAGTATACAGGGTGTCCAAAAAGTCTGGAAACACCCAAATAACTTTTCAGGTGATTTATTTGTAAAAAATGTCAAGGTCATATTCGATGTAATTTTCGACAAGAAATTCGACGGCGACCTTAGATTTGACCTTGAAGATGACCTTGACGGTTTTTTTACGGTCGGGTCAATTTTTTTAATGGGAAGCACCATTTTTGACATCAGCAATGGAAAGAGCGGAAAATTTTACATTCAAAACCATTGAGATCAATAATTTTCCATTGATCTTAAAGGTCATTTCACATTACTTTTAGCGTTACCCAGGAACAACGGCGTGGACGTAGTAATTTCTGTTCCCTTTGGGGTGCTTTATTATCGTGAGTCCCCTTGCCTCTCACGTGATTGGATAAATATTTCCAACTATGAATATCGTAGATGCTTGAACTGCTCCCCATTTACTTCTTGACACTGTCCTAATCGATGGTAAAAAGCACCAACAGCATTTCTGATGATTTCAGCGGGGATGAGAGCTGATTCATCAATGATCCTTTGCCGTAATTCATCCAAATTCTCCTTTTTCAATTGCCGATATCAGATGAGGGGGGCTTAAGAAATAAATTTTGACCTTGGATTGACCTTAAAGGATACAAACAAGGTTAGGTTTGAGGTCAGCGCTACTTGTGATTGAAGAAAACAGCTGAAGTAAGCTTTGATCTATTTCCTTCAATCGAGTTTTTCTGCCGAATCGAATCGAATCGAATAACCTCCAAATGACCTTTAAGATCAATGGAAAATTTTTGATCACAATAGTTTTGAATGTAAAATTTCCCGCTCTTTCCATTGCTGATATCAAAAATGGTGCGTCCCATTAAAAAAAATTGACCCGACCTTAAAAAAACCGTCAAGGTCATTTTCTAGGTCAAATCTAAGGTCGCCGTTGAATTCCTTGTCGAAAATTACATCGAATATGACCTTGACATTTTTTACAAACAAATCATCTGAAACATTATTTGGGTGTTTCCAGACTTTTTGGACACCCTGTATATAAATATACAAGTGTATATTAATTTTTCTTTTGTGACAGAAGTGTTTCTTAATACATTAGGAAATACCTTGTGACCTTGAAATGACATTCTAGGTTATGGTCAAGGTCATGGTCATTATCACCGTCGAATACCCAAGAAAAAATCCTGTCTTTTGTTTTAAGCTCTTTCTCCTAAAATACAATCCTGCCGAGTTATTTTGTCGTTCCGGTACATTTGGCCTACCCTGTATAGTGTACCACGTCAGCGCCACCCGCGATATACTCGGAATTATTTTGCCCGCTTATATTCAAATATTATTATTGATACTTCATGAAAAGTATTATTACAAATAATACAAAAAAATATCAATGTTATTCTAGAATTTGGAGATACATCATTAGTAATTATGTCCTAATAAGAAAGTAAAACGTTTCTTTTACATTTTGAGATCTACGTTCTTAAATTTTTAATATTTTTATTCCAAATTTTTGGTCCAAAGCTCTGGCATTTTTAAGTCATAGAAAATCGCACTATCGAAAATTTGTAAAAAAAAGGATGTGTTTAATGGTTGATATTTTTTATAATTTTCTAAAATACTTTGAAAGCATATTTTATCAAACATCTATAACCTTTTATTTTCTAAAAAGTCAGAATCTTGGTGTTAGTTTTATCAAGTTACTTAATATAATTTCCTGTCTGAAAATTGAATAATCAATATTTTAAAATATTAACGTTGTATTTTCTTTTCATGTAATCTTTCTAATGAATATTCGTTTCTATTTATAACAGTTAACATTCATTTTATATATTTACAGGTAAAAAACGATTTTATGAATTTATGTGGAACAAATTTAAAACGAACAATATCTCGAATAAAAGAAACCTTAATTTTCGAACATAAAGATAATGAAGAAGTCACACCATTCCATAAAGTTTATCAACCGCACCTATCACCAGCAATTGATTTAGATGATTCCAATAAATTGTATGGTTTAGCTGAACGTATCATTGCAGTGGAGTCCTTAACATTTTTAGAGAAGCAATATGAATCTTTTCGATGTTACTTAGATTCCACGACACTTTCCGATCAAGTTCAAATAAATCTTTCTCAATTTTATGTTCAAACAGTTGGATCAACGATTGCACTCCGAAAACTTATTTATATGGCAGCTATTTCTAAGGCTTTTAATATTTCCGAAGTTCTAAATTTAATGAATAAAGTAGATTGGGAATTAGATGAAGTTGCATCTCAACATAGTAGTTACATTGATTTTTTAGTACAGGTAACTTCTCAAAATTTTTCAAAATTTGTGCTACGTGTAATCATGATCCAGTACAACAAGTTGCATTATGCCCGTCTAGTGTAATATTGAAAAATAATTATTTCACGTTATTTATTTATTTTTTTTCAAGAATTATTAATAAGGATATCGCGTGTATGTACCTTACGAGATATACAGGTTTTATGCAACAATATTTTAACAAAAAGTTATAATACTGTTACTGACTCAAAAAAAATTGGAAATTAGATGATTACACTAAATGATCACTAAAATTAGATGATTATCAAGTGTTAACAAATAATTATCGTTTAATAATTATTTAATAATCCTGTTTATACATTCAATTTATTCCATCTCAGTATATTGAGTCACATGAACAAAAATAAACCATGACTGAATGAAATGGTTAATTTAATATACAGGGTGATTCATTTTAATTGCCCCAGGCAAATATCTCGAAAAGTACGGGAGATGGAAAAAACGTTAAATGTAAAAGTTGTAGGGTTCAGAGGGGGAAATTGGTATTTAAAGTTTTTCTCAACCTTGCTTTTTTCAAGATATTGACCTACGAATTGTGCAGACAGCTTGATTTGACCTTGATGCGACTGCAGAGATCAACTGGACCCCATGACATAACATCATGTTTGAATGTAAACTTTTCCGCTCTTCTAATTTCCGAGGTCAAAAGTTGGTGTTCCTATTTAAAAAAACTACTTTGACTTTGAAATGACCTTGAAACTTGACCCCAAGGTCATGGTCAAGGTCACCATTGGATTTCCCCCTCTGAACCCTATAACTTTTACATTTAACGTTTTTTTCCATCTCCCGTACTTTTCGAGATATTTGCCTAGGGCAATTAAAATGAATCACCCTGTATAATGAAATTCGCGCAGATTACAGTGCTTCATAATTTATATATATTTTAAACAGCATTTTTTATGCATATCATACAATAATTAATTGGTTATCATCGGATAATCATTTGATTTTTTTAGCATAGGTTTACACGCTTTATCTTTGCTAATAAACGTCAAATATATATATATATGTAAATGTATGTACATGTAAAATTGAGGATTTTAACCCTTTCCGGCACAGCGGGAGATATACAGGATGGACCATTTTAATCGCCCCACCCAAATATGTCGGAAAGTAAGGGAGATAGAAAAAAACTTTAAAGACAAAAGTTGTAGGGTTAGGAGGGGGACAAATGATGGTGACCTTGACCATGACCTTGAGGTCAAAGGTCAAGGTCATTTGAAGGTCAAACCGATTTTTTCAAATAGGAACCCCTATTTTTGACCTCGGAAATGGAAAGAGCAGAAAATTTTACGTTCAGATATGATTTTTTAAGGTCATGGGTAGAGGTCATTTGAAGGTCAAATCGATTTTTCATCTAGGAAACCCCACTTTTGATCTCGGAAATGGAGAGATCGGAGAATTCTACGTTCAGGTACGACCATGGTCAAGGTCATGGGTCAAGGGTCAAGGTCATGGGTCGAGGTCATGGGTCAAGCTGATGGACGCCATTTCGAACATTAACTTCGAGGTTAATTGAATAATATTTAGAATAGTGAATGTTAAAAATGGTTCACGACAAAGGCGGTCAACTGAATGATCTTCAAGAATCAATTGTCAAGGTCATTTGAAGATCAGAGGATTTTTTAAATGGGAACCCCTATTTATGCTTGATTAACGTGAGTCCCCTTGCCTCTCACGGTCGGGGTGCTTGATTAACGTGAGTACCCTTGCCTCTCACGGTCGGGGTGCTTGATTAACGTGAGTCCCCTTGCCTCTTACGGTGGTCAACTAACCTAAATGTTCGAAATAGCGTCCATTAGCTTGAAGGCATAAATTCAAACGCCTCTGGAAATGGCGAACGGTGTTGAGCAATATCTGTCTTGGTATAGCTGCGCATGCTCGACGAATACGTTCTTGCATGTCTGCGCTAGTCGTGGGTCGTTCTTTAAAAACAACATTTTTTAAATACCCCCATAAATAAAAGTCAGGAGATGTGAGGTCGGGTGAACAAGCAGGCCAGTTAACTGGACCTCCTCGTCCAATCCATCTACCATTATAATATTGATTTAAAAAATTTCGTACGATTACAGCGAAATGTGCTGGTACACCATCGTGCTGGAACCACATTCTTCGACGCGTTTCTAGATCAACATCTTCTATCAATTCATGAAACTGATCTCTTATTAAATGTAAATAGGAGTTCCCAGCAACATTGCCCTCGAAAAAATAAGGACCGATCAAATAACCGTTTACGATCCCACACCATACCATAATGCTCCAACGCCTTTGATGATTGACCGTTCTGTACCAATGAGGATTCTCATCCGACCAATAATGACAATTGTGCCTATTGAGTTCTCCGTCAACTCTGAAATTTAGCCTCATCGGAAAAAAGGACATACCTAAAGAAATCTGGATCATTCTCTATCATACGTAAAGCCCATTGGCAAAACTCAATTCGCTGTTGACAGTGATTATCTTGAAGCTCTTGAACCAACGTAATGTGGTAAGCATGATACTTAAGGGATTTAAGAATTCTCAAAAAAGTTGATTTTGTTATGCCGATTTCTCTGTGAACTCGTCGAGAGCTGGTATGAGGATCAAGATAAATGGCAGCAAGAACAGTAATAACATTTCGATCATTCTCATCATATTCGTGGTTCCTACGTTGGCGAACCATATGACCCTCACGAGCTCTTTGAGTCAAGCGACTTATTGCTCTATGATCTGGGTGTCGTCTGTCAGGAAAGCGTGCAGTGTAAAGTCTTGCTGCAGCTCGATAATTATTATGACTTTCCCCTAAAATCATTATCATATCCACAATCTCATTCGGTTGATAGTCAGCCGTTTTTAAGGGTGTTAAGGTCAAAAGTTGGTGTTCCTATTTAAAAAAACTACTTTGACTTTGAAATGACCTTGAAACTTGACCCCAAGGTCATGGTCAAGGTCACCATTGGATTTCCCCCTCTGAACCCTATAACTTTTACATTTAACGTTTTTTTCCATCTCCCGTACTTTTCGAGATATTTGCCTAGGGCAATTAAAATGAATCACCCTGTATAATGAAATTCGCGCAGATTACAGTGCTTCATAATTTATATATATTTTAAACAGCATTTTTTATGCATATCATACAATAATTAATTGGTTATCATCGGATAATCATTTGATTTTTTTAGCATAGGTTTACACGCTTTATCTTTGCTAATAAACGTCAAATATATATATATATGTAAATGTATGTACATGTAAAATTGAGGATTTTAACCCTTTCCGGCACAGCGGGAGATATACAGGATGGACCATTTTAATCGCCCCACCCAAATATGTCGGAAAGTAAGGGAGATAGAAAAAAACTTTAAAGACAAAAGTTGTAGGGTTAGGAGGGGGACAAATGATGGTGACCTTGACCATGACCTTGAGGTCAAAGGTCAAGGTCATTTGAAGGTCAAACCGATTTTTTCAAATAGGAACCCCTATTTTTGACCTCGGAAATGGAAAGAGCAGAAAATTTTACGTTCAGATATGATTTTTTAAGGTCATGGGTAGAGACCCTCACGAGCTCTTTGAGTCAAGCGACTTATTGCTCTATGATCTGGGTGTCGTCTGTCAGGAAAGCGTGCAGTGTAAAGTCTTGCTGCAGCTCGATAATTATTATGACTTTCCCCTAAAATCATTATCATATCCACAATCTCATTCGGTTGATAGTCAGCCGTTTTTAAGGGTGTTTTTTTAATTGTACTGGTTTAACAAAACTTCAAAAATTTTAATAATAAATTATCGATTAGAATCTACAAAGCTTATGAGAAGAGTATATTTTATGCTAGGATAAGCACCTCTGCATGGTATACCTTTCCTCGGCATATCAGTCCCTTATTATGTGCCATGGACCGCTAGTTCGTGTACGAGCTACTCAGTTACCACATACTCCTGCTCGTATAGCCGCGTAGCGGATTCGCGACGAACTAAGAACGTGGCTTATTTCTCCCGAAATAAGTATGCCACGTGAACATATCGGAGTAACATACATATTTCTCATGAAACTTGTATCTTCGGGGTTAATAGGGTCGAAAATAAGGTTTTCAGCTTAAAAAACCCTCTGACCTATTAATGACCTTGACCATGGTCGTACCTGAACGTAGAATTCTCCGATCTCTCCATTTCCGAGATCAAAAGTGGGGTTTCCTAGTTGAAAAATCGATTTGACCTTCAAATGACCTCCACCCATGACCTTAAAAAATCATATCTGAACGTAAAATTTTCTGCTCTTTCCATTTCCGAGGTCAAAAATAGGGGTTCCTATTTGAAAAAATCGGTTTGACCTTCAAATGACCTTGACCTTTGACCTCAAGGTCATGGTCAAGGTCACCATCATTTGTCCCCCTCCTAACCCTACAACTTTTGTCTTTAAAGTTTTTTTCTATCTCCCTTACTTTCCAACATATTTGGGTGGGGCGATTAAAATGGTCCATCCTGTATACAGGGTGTTCGAAATGTTCCGGACCCCCCACTTATAACATAAAGTAAGCATTTTGGAAAAAAATGTTAAATACAAAAGTTGTTAAGTTTTGAAGGTTGAACTAAATGATGACCTTGGATTTGTTATTGGTTATCATTTTCAAGGTCATTTAAAGGTCATCTTCAGTTTTTTAAATAGGGACCCCTATATTTTATTTCAGATTCTGAAAGAGCACAAAATTTTACATCTGGATATGTACCCACGTTATGGCTCAAAATGACCTACAGAGGTCATTTAGTGGTTAAATGATTATTTAGTAGCAGAAAGCCAAGAAATCCCGATTATTAAGAACTTTGAGCGTATCTGACCAATACTAAAGTAATTTGATTTTGCAAGACAAACTTTATGGTGGCGTTAAATTGACATTGCCCTTGATTTTCAAGGTCATTTGAAGGTTAACTTTAGTTTTCCAAATTAAGCCTCCTAGTTGTAATTCTCCATTTTGCACCAGCGCTAAATTCTGCATTAGGATTGTAGAAGGTGTAATTGACACTGGCGTAAAATAAGCCTTAGGCCAGACAACCACATAACTCGGGCGAGAAAATGATAAATAAAAAAATGTCTAATCAAAATAAGCCTTAGGCCCAACAACTACATACCTCGGGGGGGAAAATGATAAATAAAAAAATGTCTAATCAAAATAAGCCTTAGGCCCAACAACTACATACCTCGGGGGGGGGGGGGGGGAATGATAAATAAAAAATGTCTAATCAAAATAAGCCTTAGGCCCAACAACTACATACCTCGGGGGGGAAAATGATAAATAAAAAAAATGTCTAATCAAAATAAGCCTTAGGCCCAACAACTACATACCTCGGGGGAGAAAATGATAAATAAAAAAATGTCTAATCAAAATAACCCTTAGGCCCAACAACTACATACCTCGGGGGGAAAATGATAAATAAAAAAATGTCTAATCAAAATAAGCCTTAGGCCTAACAACTACATACCTCGGGGGAGAAAATGATAAATAAAAAAATGTCTAATCAAAATGAGCCTTATTGCTCAGGCACGGGAGGTACAACTAATTAAGGTAACATCATGGGTGATCCAGCCAACTAAGGCAAGACCATCGGCGGCCCAGCCTACTAAGACAAGAACACTAGCGGCCCAGTCAGCTAAGGCAGGACTATCGGCGGCCCAGCTAACTAAATCAAGACAGTGGACTATTCGCCCAAACTGAATTTTTTTAAAATGTCGTTGACAGGAACTTTTTACAACAACTGTTCAAATTGTTGCCCATTAACAGTTTGGCAATGTGCTAACCGATTGTAAAAGGCTGCAACAACATTTCGCAAGATTTGCTGAGGTATCAAGTCTATTTCATCAGTGATTCTTTGGCGTAATTCATCCAAGTCACGTGGTTTTATAACATAAACTTTATCCTTCAAGTATCCCCAAAGGAAGTAATCAAGAGGCGTTAGGTCTGGGGACCGAGGTGGCCATTCAATTGTACCTCTCCGCCCAATCCATCTATCATGAAATGTTGCATCTAAATATCGGCGAACATGAATACCGTAGTGTGCAGGAGCACCATCCTGTTGGAAGTAAATTTCGTCCAGATTTCCACCCGTTAAATTCCGTTTAGCAGGTATAATTTGGTCTCGAAGCATGTTTTCATACATTGCAGCATTTAAATTACCTTCAATAAAGAAAGGGCCAAGTACTCTTCCATTAAATATGCCAGCCCAAACATTTACTTTTTCAGGATGTTGCGTGTGGTCCGCTCTCATCCAATGTGGATTGATGTTACTCCAGTATCGACAATTATGTCTGTTCATCAGAGAAAACAATGTTATTGAGGAGCAAAGGATCATCAGATATCATTTGCATCATTACATCACAAAACTCTACCCTTCTATCAAAATCATCTTCAGATAATTCCTGTACCAACTTTAATTTGAAAGGATGCCATTTGTTGAGTTTCAAAATTTTGTGCACAGATGCAGCTCCCATTTCATGCTGTTGTGCACAACGTCTGATGCTGCAATGGGGGTCCTCAATAAATGATTGTAATACGTCTAAGCTCTTTTCATCATTAGACGATGATTTGGATCTACCTGATTTAGGACGATCTTTAATACCACCTGTCTCTTCAAAACGTCTAATTGTACGAATTACGGTACTTTTTGAAATAGGGTTGTTTTCTTCAACTCTGAATGTTTCATTGAATAAACGCTGTACCTGTTAGTAACCTCTCTCTTGATCACCCCACCCTCGCATCATCAACAAAGATATTCTTTCTCGTTCAGTAAGATGTGCCATTTTTCACTACGATTAAAAGTACAATTATTGAAAATTAATACAATTATCTGAATTTCGAAGTAAGAGAACTTCACTTAACTCTTGAAAACAGAAAAGTAAATAGGAGTAAACAATTGTTAATTAACAATTATAAATGAACTGATTCCTAAAAAGAATAGTGAGCAAAATCTTCTAAGGTACAAGGTAACGATCCTGAAAATGCTATGAATCATGCGTAGAAACTCGTAACCCTTGCAAAAAATTATTGCAATAAAAACTGTTCATGTAAAACGGTTAGATTATTTTGCTTTTGAAATTAATAACCCCCAAGTGTCCTATGTAGATCATTTCGATCCATGACGTGGATATTGTACATAACTCCAGACCTAAAATTTAATGCTCCTCCAGAATCCGGAATACAAAATGAGTCCCTTTTTAATAAGCTGAAGATAACTTTCAAATGACCTTAAAAATGAAGGCCAATTTTAAAGTGACCATAAAGTTCGTCCTAGAAAATCAAATTATGTACTTTAGTATTAAAGTACGAAATTTTTTTTTTCTTTTCGTGAAATACACCCAAAGTTCTTAATAATCGGGATTTCTTGGCTTTCTGCTACTAAATAATCATTTAACCACTAAATGACCTCTGTAGGTCATTTTGAGCCATAACGTGGATACATATCCAGATGTAAAATTTTGTGCTCTTTCAGAATCTGAAATAAAAAATAGGGGTCCCTATTTAAAAAACTGAAGATGACCTTTAAATGACCTTGAAAATGATAACCAATAACAAATCCAAGGTCATCATTTAGTTCAACCTTCAAAACTTAACAACTTTTGTATTTAACATTTTTTTCCAAAATGCTTACTTTATGTTATAAGTGGGGGGTCCGGAACATTTCGAACACCCTGTATATACATCCCACCTGAATGAAATCAACTTTTAATATATTAGACTATAAAAATTGTTTTTGATGGGGATTTTTGCATTTTCACGTCACTGTATGGTTGAAGCGTATATACAAGTGTTTGAGAATTTTTGTAATTAAAAGGATCGTGTTAGTTACAATGGGCGGGGAAAAGACAAAAGAGTTAATTGAGCAATGAGCGTGGTTTTATTTTTACTCTCCGCTTACAAACGTACCTTAATCTAAAAGGCCGGCATGTGGGGATCTTGACTCTTGCGATGCTTGAATACGATGAGCAGGTGAACTTGACGCACCGATGAAGTTGCAGAGCTGGTGCAAAAGGTAGTGAGCCAAAGATGAAAATCAAAGGGGATGAGCAGGTCGAAAAAGCGAAAAGAAAAGTTCCTTGGCCGTTGGAGCGTCCAAAGCAATCTCAAAGCTGAGCAGGAAGAGCGAGAAAGATAGCGTGGGAACGCTGCCTTAGTCGCGTCAGCTCGGCTCGGCCGATAACCGCGGGGGTGCGTTTGATTCAAATGATAAATCGCGAACATTCCGCCTGCATTATCAACGCCATTGATAATTAATTTAAAGAGCGATGAGCAGTTGAAGTGCGGTTGGCTGGGTCGTAAATCCATCCAGCGCTGGAGAGATGAATGTTGAGCACAAAGTTGAGCAATGCAGTAGGGTGGTACATCCATCTGCTTGTTGAGTTGTGTGAGTGTGAAAGTGGGTCGTAAAGCAACTTTCTAGAGCAGGTGATGCGACAAGTGGGCCGTAAATCCACTTGATGAGTGATGAGCGTAGCTGGGTCGTAAAACCAACTATCGTTGAGAAGAGTCGTCAGATGAGTCCAGCTTTTTCATCAGCACTGGCAAAGGAGCGAGCTGCGTGATTGGTCGGGTGTCGTTGCAAGTATTGAGCCGACCAGTGATTCCAGAACGTAGGTAATCGTTGCTGGATGATTTGCCATCTTGAAAGTCGAACAGGGTTGAGATCGAGCAACGAAGGTTCTGGGACACAGTTCAAAAACCCACGAAATGAAGCAAGAAAGCAGTCTGGTGAGTAGTCAGTGACAACCTCAAGGTAAGCTGCTGAAGTGTTGAGACAGACAAAGACACAGATCCAGTCTTTGTCGGTCTTACATCGTCGTCCTTTCCAGGTCTTGATGGTCACTGGTCCAGCGTAGTCAACTCCAGTATGTAGGAATACTCGCGCTGGAGTGAGATGCCTCGTTGTCAAGCGCAAAAAACGCAGCGAAGAATATAAGCCTGCCATGACGCTCTCCCTCCTATTATCCAGCGCGTCTGCCGGAGTTTAGCGAGTGTCAGCTGAGTACCTCCGTGAAGTGTAGAGCAGTGAGCTGCGTCGATGATCAGAGTGTCGAGACAGTAAACGAGTAAAGGTATGACCAGAGGGAAGAGCAGCACCTCTGCTGAGTACCTGAATCTCCTAAGCAAAGTAGGTTGCTTGAGTAGCTTTGATACAGAAGAGCTGAGCACGATAAAGGCGTTGAGCATCGTAGAGTGATGAACAATTGAGTTTTCCCTTGAGCACATCTAGCACTCTAAAAAGCAACGATGTAACAATTAGTAATTTATTCAATGAAGAATACCTGTGGATAATGTCCCAGTGATATGTGGGTTGCTGAGCGACAAAGATGAGAGAGACTCCAGGTCAAGCTTCTGAGTTTGTCTGAGTGATAACATGGCTGTTTAGGCCAGTGAGATGGATCAAGCTTGATCCAAGCAGGACCAGACCACCATAGTGGGTGAGTTTTGAGATGAGCTTTAGAAATACCTCGTGAGCCGCAATCAGCTAGATTATCGATGTCCAGAACGTGTCACCAGGTGGTGTTAAGTGTGCATAAATCTTGGATTTGGATAACTCTGTTCCAAACAAAGTCCTTCCAACGGCTTACAGGAGAGTTGATCCACGTGAGTGTGACTTGTGAGTCCGTCCACAGATGAGTAGAGTCGATCTTTACTTGAAGAGACTCCTGAGCAGTCTTTATGGGCTTGGTTAGCAGCAGAGCTGCTGCGAGCTCTAACCAAGGGATGGTTAGTCCCTTGAGTAGCGCTATTTTTTTTTTTTTTTTTTTTTGAGCAGATGAATGACGCCGTTAAGCATGTGGCGGGTGAGCGAACAACTATGTAAGCGATGGCTGCATAGCGTCTTGAGAAGCATCTGAGAAACCGCGAAGTTCGATGGTGGAAAAACTCCAAGTACGAAACCACCTTGGAACTGAGATGCTGTCCAGCATGATGAGATCTTCTCGGATTTTGAGCCATCTTGGGCACACTTGAGCTGGAAGTGCATTATCCCAGCCAAGTTTGAGCAGCCAAAGTTCCTGAAGAAGAATCTTGGCATTGATGATTACAGGTGTGACGAATCCAAGAGGATCGAATATCTGAACTACTTCTGAAAGTATAAGTCGCTTGGTGAGACGTCCTGAGTGCGGTGAGAATTTTGAAGTGATTGTGAAAATGTCTTCGCGACAAAGCCATTTTAATCCGATCAAGGAGGTTGCGCAGTCGTCTAAGTTGAGCGGTGAATCATCTGTCGGTGAAGCAGATAACAAATCTACATGAGTTACATGCCATATTGAGAGCGGGAAACCGCCCGCACTGCAAAGCTGAGTAACTTGGAGAGCAATTTCTTTGAGCTGAGCAGGAGTATCAGCTCCACCAAATATGTCATCGATATATCGTCCCTTCTTGAGAGAAGGGGTGGCAAGTGGATACTTGTAGCTTTCATCTTCCACAAGTTGCAGCAAAGCTCTCGTGGCGAGAAATGGAGCAGCTTTGGTTCCGTAGGTGACCGTGGTGAGCTGGAAGTCTACTTCCTCTTGACCGTTATTTTTCCAATTGATTCTGTGAAGGTCCCAGTCATCTGGGTGCACCTTAACCTGCTGATACATCTTAATGATATCTGTTGCAAAGAGATGATGGAAGTGGCGTATCCAGATGGGCATTTCATTGATATTGAGCAGGAGATTTGCACTAGCGTGCATGATGTCATTGAGCGATTTACCAGAGGCAGTTGAGCATGAGCCGTTGAACACGACTCTGAGCTTTGTAGTCGCACTGTCAGGATTGAGGACACCATGATGTGGTAGATAGAAAGGTGAGAAGCGTGGTGATGCTGTATTTAAATCTACCTTAGTGATGTGTCCCATTTTTTTAATAATCTTGCATAAACTTAGCGTAGAGCTTGCCCATGGTTTTATCTTGAGTAATTCTTCTAGACATCCTGCGGAGACATTTAAATGCAGTTGAGCGTAAGTTCCCAAGTGTCGTAGGATCTTCTTGAGCGGAATCCTGACAACATATCTGCCTGTAGCACCTCTAGAGCGCGTTGAGCGGAAATGTTGTTCACATTCCTTCTCTTCAGGACTCAAGCTGTTGTCTGAGTCGTGGCTGAGTTCTTCTTGCAACCAAAATCTGCTGAGCAGTTCATGGAGGTCATCATCTTTCTTGACGACACTGTGGTGAGCTGATGCAGATTTTACTGATCTTGTTTGAGCAGGTCCTACAATGAGCCATCTAAATATCGAGGACTGAGCAACTGGAGATCCAGGATGAGCATTGATGAGTCCAGGTTTTATAATGAATCCGCAGTAATCAGCTCCAATGATAATGTCCACTAGTCGAGGCAGGAAATACTGCTCATCAGCCAAGTCTAAATTCTTCGAATGCGGCCAATCTTGTATGGTGATCTTGACTGATGGTGTTATCGAGGTGACCGCTCTGAGAATGTGTGCCTCGTCAAGTATTGACTCTTGAGTGAATCTTAATTTGAGACGATTATCATGGAACATTATTCTATGGATCACCAATGTGGGAGCTTGAGTTGGTTCACCAGGTGTTCGGTGACGAATGTCAGCTCTGATGGAGAGTCAATCATGAGACGGATGTAATGAGCATACAATGATGTTTTGAGCTGAGCAAAGGCTGTGCCTACGAGCGTTGCTTCATTGAGATTGGCATGTGATGAGCTCAGCGGTGGGTTTGGAGCAGAATTAGTTGAGCTGAGCCGTTCGATGGTGTGAGCGTTGAGCAGACGACTGCACCGACTTTTCAATGAGCATCGGAGCCTGATGCATGAACAGGTTTAGCTTGAGGTGGTGGTCGAGATTGGTGGAGCATGGTGTGGTGTTTCTGATCGCACACCTTGCATCGTACTGAGCTCCTGCAAACATTCACGTTATGTCGCCCCAAACAATTGTGACACAATCTTTTGTCACACACGACTTTGTGACGATGTCTAATCTCCAACGCTCTGATCGACGGTCATATTACAATAAAATGGGGCTGGGAACATAGGTCGCAAGGGTGTGTCGTGTGTTCATTGTAAGCGATGGTCTTGGATAAAGCAGATAACTGAACTTGAGCGTGTGATGTGGGAAGAGCTGGACCTGATTGAGCTATGGGGAGTGGTTGAGCCGTTGCTGTAATCACGTTGGATGACTTGCGTTGAGTAGATGGCTTATTTTTCGCCGTGTCCTGGCCAACACGCTCAAGCGCTCGTGCACGTGATGTCAAAAACGTACGGACTTGCGCTAACGTCCATGTTGCGCACAGTGAGGTGAGCCAATAGCATGTTCCCGAGTTGCTCTGAGTCGTTGAGCGAGGCCAAACCCTTTGTTGCCTTGCTGAGCGTCATTTCCAGTACGTTAAGTCCGTGTGATGACTTGGTGGTGAGTGCTCGTTGGTTCAGCAGCTGGTCGAGAAGTGAGTAGATCGCAAGTCGTTTGTTCTCATAGCGACACGTTAATTGAGCCCATGCTTGATCCAATAAACAATCATCGACGGGGTAGCCTGAGATGATCTGGACAGGCTCGCCAGACAAGCAGCTATTGAGGTAGTGGAGCTTCTCCACAGGGGCAAAACTTTGATTGCTGAGCACGAGACTCTTGAACAAGTCTCTGAAGTGAGGCAAGCTGATGTCTGAGAGCTTCGGCCGTCGATGAGATGAGCTGATTGAAGTATCAGGTTAAGCTGGAAATGACAAGAGTAAATCAGAAATCTTTCTGCGCAACCTATGAGCAAGCTTAAGAGTGATCGCAAACTGGTTCTCATTGAAATATAGATATGCTTCTGAGCTCGAGAGCATTAAAATGATTTCCTGATCATGAGAAGACCTTATGACAACAGATCCTCATTGAGCTGCTCTAGAATTTCCCTGAGGACAGAGTGTCGCAACCGGTGTGTCGTGTAGCGCACTTCCAGTTTCGTGGAGGCCAGTAGGGACGTGTGATCGGTGGCGGCAACGGAGCTGGGTTGAGGCGATCGTGCTCAGCGCGGTCCGCGTCCCCGCTACCGATGTTGGAAGGCGAGGCCAATCGAATGTGCTGCTTCACCTACTTGGTGTCCTGACTTTCAGGCACGTTGAGGGTGATTCCGCTGGTGGAGGAGGCTTTCTCGTCAGCCATGATGTTGATTGCCGGGATGAGCAGTTAATAAGTGGAGGAATTGAGCGGGTTACAGCCTTTGAGCGGAGCACACACACCTAGAGTACCATGTTGTAAGACGAGCGTCTAATGATAACACACACACACGTACCCGCTGTATACTACCAGATCCGACTTGAAGGACCGAATGTTTGAGAATTTTTGTAATTATGAGGATCGTGGTAGTTACAGTGGCGGCGTTTAGCATTGTGATCCAAAATGAATAGCGGGGAAAAGACAATAGACTTAATTAAGCACATATGATCCAAACAAAGCTAAATTTGGTTTTCAGGGTCGCTGATTACTAGATTAATTTTGCGAAATTCGAAATGGTTTCAGAAATTGGTTGACTTTTAAAAATATTGTATACCAAATTTAATTGAAATACACTTGCACAAAAAGTATATGCCGCAAAGGGTTATAGGATAGAAGATATCTCTGTGTATTTCCATTAACCCTGCATAACCATAGGTAGAACTTTTAAGGAGTATACTCATATGACCAATATTCCCAGATTTTCTAATGCTAATAAAATATATCCTCAAATTTTCAAAAACATACATGTATATGTTCCCATTACTTATAAATATATTGGATCCATGGAATGAAATTTAAATTATTTTATGCCGGATCGCGCAATTAAAACAATTATTTATCCAGTTGAATTTCTAGGAACTGCAATATTTACGAATAAAATTGGATAGCATTCAAAACCATGTGCCATTATTTAAAGAAATTTATGAGGCTATTTGGGATTGTGTGGCTTATTTAATAACTCGGACGATTGTCGAAGGGTAAGTTTAGATGTAAAATCTTTTTTTATATTAAAGTTGTGCCGTTGTTTGCGTTGCGGAAAGCTCTCCGCGTCCCCTAAGCCGCATCCTCAAACTGGCGTTTCACTCTGCTTCCCTATTGAAAAATTTTACGTAAGTTCTTATGTGAGATCTTATGCCAAAATCTGATCTGAAATTATGTTATTTATAAAGGACTAAACACCGTGCAAAATGTGGATAAACTTGTTATTAAAGAATTTTTTTTCGATTGGACATAGAATTTTTTCAGATGTGTAGCAAAATTTTTAAGTTCCGCATCTGAAAAAATTCTTTAATAACGAGTTTATCCACATTTTGCATGGTGTTTAGTCCTTTATAAATAACATAATTTCAGATCAGATTAAGTAAGATTTTTTAATAGGGTTAGAATTTATTGACGTTTACGAACGCGTGTTTACGCGATCGATCAGATCTTATGATGTCTCAGGTTCAAACGGTGTTTACGAAGACGCACTTGCCTCTGCAGGCGCCAAACGTGCGAAAGCATCAGTGTACGGTCATTAATATTCGAATTTCGCTGTCTCGGCTAACTCGCGGCCCGTGGGTGAATGCTCAAAGGACCCCGTTAGTCTTAGGACAGGGACGGAAGGGGAAGTTCATCTCTGGCGAGGAGAAATTCCCGGGGATATACGGCATAGGTATAGTTGAATATAAAGATGTAAATTAATAATTATCACAGCTCTTTAATCACTTCAATCGTGTTTTACGGTGTCTGCTGCCTTCGCCCGTACCCCTCTCACCTCGGTCCATGATGAGTCGCTCGTCGTTGCGGTCGCCACTGGTCTAGTCACCGCCCGAAAATTCCTTTATTGTTCGTCTAGGTCGCTTCAGAATCTTCTTCGCTCTCCTATCGGTACCTCTACACTCCGCTCGAGGGACCACTTGTCAGCCAAGTTTCATGAGCAAGAATGTCAGAAATCAGTGGCCGTCTTCTTGGATTTGGAATATCGAAATTCTGACGGCATATTCGTTATTACTGCCTACGTTTTTTTAGTTTTCCAATTGTAATTGAGAACTTAAAAGAGAATGAATTGGATTATTAGACTAACTATTTAAGGATGTAACGGAATAATCGAAATTGATTGTAACGATGATATTTACATAAAATTGTTGACATGACAGATTTGGATGGCTTTGATGTTAGCATGAGGCATTGCACTATCAATTTTTTTTTTCATTCTGCACACAAGAACACATCTATGTTATCAATTAATAACTCAGAGTTTCACGAGATTATAACCCATTTTTTTCCTTTAAGTTATTGTTTGCACGTTGCCACTGATATTACTCAATCTTTTAACTTTAAATGGATAAAAATGCAATGGCAATATTCAACTTAAAAAAAACCTTGCACCTATTTTATTATAATTCTATTCTATTAAAAACTCGAGAACAGCAACTTAATTATCATAATTCATTAATAATAAAGATTTTCGAATTGGAGTTGATGACGTCTTCGTCGGTAACAGTTCTTCCTGATCTATCGCTGGAGCATCTTTCCCAGTAGCCGTTAATGGCGGCTGCATCTCCGGCTTTAAAGCCTGAACGTCGTCATCGAGCCTCCACGGTAGGATGCACCCCCAGCTTCCAAGGCCGGAGCGTCATCATTGGTCGCCTGCTTCTCTGCCCACAAGGCGGGAATAGCCTGACCCTGCGTCATCTGCCTCGTTTCTACTTCATCGACCATCTTCCTTCCTCATCTACCTGAAACAGAAAAAAAAACTTGGTTATTCAAATCGTCGTTACTGCTCGAAGTTCGAACACGAGTACTTTTATGCTTGTCTACCTCGTAAACCATTGGCGATGAGATAAAAACTTTTAAATTTTCATTATTGTCTGTTTTTTGTTCGTGTCAATGCATTTTGCAACCATTTTCTTACTAATTCCTATAATTTTTTTTACCTCAGAAATGGTTATGGTAATCTTCAGGTTCTCTTTAATTCATATTTCTATCTTCTCCTCCATTTCTATCCTTCCTCAAGTCTAGTTGTAACTATGTTATTTCTGATTTTTTGCTTTTCCAGATCTTCTACTAGATTTTCTAGTCTCTCATTTCTTTCTTCCGATTGTGCATTCTTCTCTTCTTTCCTTTCTTGATCATTTTCTCCATCTTTTATTCCTCCTATCACTCTTCTCTCTGTTTCTCCATCGTTTTTCTTCACTCTTCTTTCTCTTCCTTACTCTTTTTCTCTCTTCTTCTCCATTATTATTATTATTATTATTATAGATTGCCGGGTATACCTCAGGGACACTTAGCTTTCGCCATTGTATCCCTATCCCCCTGGCTATTCCTCAGCAAAGTGGTTCATCCCTAAGGCTTTGGAGTAAGCCATTAGGTTGTTTGTCCCCACTTTGCTGAATTGCTCCGAGTCCAAAATCCCTGTTCCGAGCCATTTCACGCGAGCCCCTGTGAGGTTAGGGCACTCGCAGAAGAAATGTTTTGGGGTTTCTTCCTCTTCTTGGCACCACCTACAAAGGTTACTCGTTCCCTTTGTTTTGTGTGTATAACAACGGAGGTTACAATGTCCTGTTAATAGGCCTATAAGGGTTCGAGCCCCTTGTTTGTCTAGGTTCCTGCTCTTTGAGATCCATCCAGTAATATGCTTTCCAAGTAGCTCCTTGGTCCACCTATAACCTTCAGAGTTCTCCCAGGCTTCCCATCGTTCCTTCTTTATTATGGTTCTTATGGTATTACAACCCTCCTGGTATGGTACTCCTACCTCCCATTCTGGTTGATTACCATAGCACGCACCTAGTCTTGCAAGGTTATCTGCCTTCTCGTTACCTTTGTAACCTGAGTGGTCTTTTATCCAGTTGATAATAACCTTGTTTGTCTTAGTCAGTTTATCGAGAGTGTCTCTCGTTTCCCTGACTAATATTGATTTGGTGAGTGGGTTTTCCAGGGCCATTATGGAGGCCTGGCTGTCGGTACAGATTTGTAAAAATCTGCCCTTTACATCCCTCCTCACTAGATTATCTGCACATGTTCTTATTGCAGCAATTTCTGCCTGAAGGACTGTGTTAAAGCTTTTGAGCCTGCAGTTATAGTTGTTTTCCCTGCCTGGTCCACAAATGCCGAAACCAGTTCCTTTCTCTGACTTGGATCCATCTGTAAACCATATTTCTCCATGTCCCAGGAAATGGTTTTCTTTCCATTCTTCTCTGTTCGGTATTCTTGTTTTGAAACGTTTCCCGAAGTTGATATGTCTCTTCGTTTGATCCAGTGAGGACCAAAAGATCTCATCTGTTAAAATTTCTTTTTGGATGGTCGTGTGTCCCATCCCGTTGTCTTTCCACACACCACTGCATATCATTCTGTACGCTGTCCTGGCCGCAACCTCCTTGATTTCAAGGTCTAGGCCATTTATGTCCAGCAACATTCTGATTGCAGCCGTGGGTGTACTTCTTCTCAATCCGTATGCCCCCCTCAATGCCACAGCCTGTATGTGGTCCAGGCTTTTGATTGAGATTCTTTTACGGATTGCTTCCCACCATATCACTGCAGCATAGGTCAGTTTTGGTTTCAGTATTGCCTCGTACAACCACAAGACTTTTTGGGGTTCAAGCCCCCATCCTGTCCCAATCGCCGATCTACATTGCATGAAAATGTTTAGTACTTTCTTGCACTGTGAACTCAGATGTTGGTTCCAGTGTAATTTCTTATCTAGGTAGATCTCTAGGTATCTTTCTCCCTCTGCGTACGGTATTTTCTTCCCGTAGAAGGTTACTTCCTTATTTATTTTGCTTTTATATTTCCTGGTGAAAGGGACTAATTCCGTTTTGTTTGGATTTATCCCTAGGGATATCCCCTGACACCATTGCTTTACTTTCTCCAGTATCCTTTGGATGAGGTCCGGAAGAATTTCTTCAAATTTACCTTTCACCATTATGGCGAAATCATCTGCATAGCCAATTGCAAAAATCCTTTCTTTGCTTAGCATACACAGTAATCCGACAACCACTAGTAGCCACAGTAGGGGTGAGAGTACTCCCCCTTGTGGGCATCCATCGTTGATTTTTCCTTTTACTTTTTTACCTCTCCATTCACTGTATATGCTCCTGTTAGTCAGCATCCTCATCACCCATCTGACGATGGTTTTTGGAATGCCGTGCTCTTCCAGTGCTCTGCAAATGGTGTCTCTTGTGGTGCAATTAAAGGCTCCCTCAATATCTATGAAGGCTCCAATTACTGTTTCCTTCATATTGAAGGCCTTCTCGATGTAAGTAACCACCGAATGTAATGCTGTTTCCGTAGATTTGCCTACGGTGTACGCATGCTGTCCTGCATGTAGTGGATTTTCACTCAGGATTTCATTCCTTATGTAGTAGTCCACCAATCTCTCCAAAGTTTTCAGTAGAAAGGACGTTAGACTTATTGGTCGGAAGTCCTTTACTGTGGAGTAGTCTTTTTTTCCGGGTTTTGGGATAAACGCCACCCGTGTTTCTTTCCATTTTTCAGGAACATATCCTGTGGCAATACATCCTCTGAGTAGTCCCGTGATTAGGTTTAAGATGTGTTCATCTCGTTCCTGTAGCATCTTCGGAAAGATGCCATCCGGGCCCGGTGTTTTATATGGTTCAAAGGAATTAATTGCCCATTCAACCTTTTCCTTAGATATAACTTTGGCTGCAAGCTTCCAATCTGTGGGTCCTCTACACCATTCCAGCGTGTGCGACGTCTCCTCTATCCTGATAAAATCAGGATAGCATGCTCTGAGTAGGAGTTCCAGAGTGTCCTCCTCTGTATCAGTGTAGTTTCCTGCCGCGTCTTTTAGATATTGTAATCGACAGTCATTGTTCTTGGTAAGGAGCCTAGCTAATTTAGCTTTGTCTGCTAGGTTTTCCATGCCCGAGCAGTAGTTCCTCCAACTTTCGGTTTTAGCTGCCTTAACTTCCTTTTTGAATGTATTCAGAGTATTTTTATACGCTTTCCATCCTTCCTGGTCGTTTAATTTCTTTGCTTTGTTAAACAGTTTTCTTGCCTGTTTCCTCAGCTTTTCCAGGTTTCCGTTCCACCAAGGTGTGCTGTTTTTGCTCCCTCTGGGTTTTAAGGGACAGTTGTTTTCATAGGTTCTCACCATCGCCGTTTGGATTTGTTCTAACGTCCATTCCAGGCTTAGGTTTGAACCATATTGTCCTTTATGGCCGGCCAGTCTCTCGTCTAGTTCCTCCTTATATGCTGCCCAATTTGTATTTTTGGGGTTTCTTCTTAGTTCCACTTTAGGTTTTTTTATTTCTATCCTAAAATTTATGGTCCTATGGTCTGTCAGGGATGATTGGCTGCAGGGATGATTGCTCCATCCCTGTATATGATTCTTGATCCCCATCGTTGCGAGGGTAAGGTCAAGAACCTCCCTTCTATTCGCTGTTGCGAAGGTCGGTTCAACTCCCCTGTTCACGATGTCTAGGTTTGTTCCTGTGATGAATTCTAACAGCTTCTCTCCCCTGTCATTTATGTCGGTGCTTCCCCAAACTTCATGGTGAGCGTTGGCGTCACAGCCGACAATTAGATCCAGGTTTTTTTGTCTGCAGTAATCTACCACTTTCCTAATTTCTGTTGTCGGTATTTCTTCCTCGTGCGGGAAATATGCTGCAACTAGTACAGTCGTCCTCACTCGATGTTCGTTATCTTCCAAATCTATCTTGATGGCGGTGATGTCCCTGGAGCTTATTTCCTGTAACAAAATGCCATTAACACCTTTTGTAACGATACATGCCCGCGCGTTATCGTTACCGTTACTGTTCCCTACAAAATGTTCCCCGATTGTGTTGAGTCCTCTTATGCGTCCTCTGCACAACCAAGGTTCTTGTATTAAGGCTATGCCTGTCTGCACCCTTGCCATGCTCCTTGCTAGAATCGCTGAGGCGCTCTTGCAATGGTGCAAATTAATCTGAGGGAAACGTATCCCAATAGTAGCCATTTATTTGGCTACACTGTCTGCTGCGTTTCCTCTAGAGCCTTCGCTTCGCTTGCGGCGGTTTCGTTTTGGCCTAGCACCTTAAGGGTTACTGTGCCTACGCCCACCGCAAGTTTAAAGTTCCGGCTCTTTAGAGTGGCCACGGATGGTTCATCTAGACCCAAAACGAGGTAGCCATTACTGGTACCTCGCAGGATCGCCCATTTTGCCGTTTCCACTCCCCCGTTCTGCTTTCGGACCAGCTTCAGGAAATCATCGGCAGAATCTATTTCCGGAGGGAGCTTAGCGATTACCTTTGTAATCTTAAGCTCCTCCGGATTTACCACCCTCAACCCAAGTTCCCGCCCTAGGTTGTGGTCTTTTACCCTTCCTTCTAACCAGGTGCTCGACTCCTTGTCTTCGCATATGAAGACCATGGTCCCCTTTCTAGGATAGGATTCCTTGAAACGGGGTACAAAGCCCCCGTCTTCGATGTCTATGACCTCTTTGACGATAGTCTTTTTGATGTTTTTGCAGACCTCGTCTGGCATCTCTCCTCCCAGGTAGTCCCCACAGGTGACGATTACCCTGGGAAGGTTTGACGCCGCCGAGGCATAGCTACCTTCCTGCCTTAGCTTCTTCAGTGGCTTACTTGTCATTGAGCCAAGGCTGGTGGAGGCACCCCTTTTCGCCGAGCCTGTGGGTGCAGTAGCAGAGGTGGTTGGTTGGGCAGTTCTAGCCCGCCTTTCCTCCCTTACCCTCTCCTTCCTGCCTCCCCCAAACTTGGGTATAGGTTTGCCCTTCTCTATTCCCTGCTGTTTCAGCAATTTCCTTCTCTGGGCTCCACTCAGGTTTCGGTTCAAGCCCGTCCCTTTGTGTTGCCCAGCTGAAGGTGCCGGTTTGCCAGCCCCTTCCTGGTCCATAGGGATTTCAGAGATCGGTATAAGCGCCCAATCTTCCTCAATCCTTAAATTGTTTTTATTATTATCTTCTATATGGTCCGTGTGAGTCCCACGAGTAGTGCGGAAGTGTAGGTCCACCCGGCAGTGGCCGCCCTCCCGGGTAAGGTCTTCATACGACGGGGTTCGACCTATTCCCCCGAAGGAACCGTTTGCGACACAGCTCCCCTGTGCCATGCATCCCTCGGCACGGTGTCGAACGCCTTGGATTGGGGCGAGTCCCCGTTCCAAGGACGGGCCCTGAAGCGGGGTACCCGACGGGTTACTCGCATTGCCCATCGGAGGACCGCTTCTTGGTCACCACAGGATCCTTGCCCTCCCAGCTCTTGTTAGCGGGATAGGACGGCGTCCTTTCCCTCTCCCAAGGACCGACCCTTACACTGTAGAGGTAGGAAGGCTCCCTGACCGTCGGCGATGGAAATGATGTGGGATAGAACCCGTTTATAGGACACCCACATCATGATGCGGGATAGATCCGTTTATAGGACACCCGCACCCCATCCCCCACGGTCATCGAGCCCCCCAATGGATCCCATGATTCAGCCCCTGCACCAACGTCAAGGTCTTGCGATCCCCAGCACAGGCTTTTCTTCTCCATGATTTTGCCTGTTTCTTTCTTCTATTCTTCTTTGTAATTGTTTGATCTGTTTTTTAGGAGCTTCTTAAACCGTGTTCACCTTTATATTTAATTTTATCTTCGTTTTTCCCTCATTAGTTTAGATCTTGTGTTGTTCCATTCATTTTGAATACCTCCTCTTTCTCTCTATTCTCTTTCCTTTCTCTTTCACCCTGATTATGCCTTTATCTTTCTCATACGTGAATCTTCTTTGTCTCTCTCTCTCATTTTTCTGTTTCTATTTTTTCGAAAACTGCCTGATTATTTTTTTTATCTCTGATGCTTCTTTTTACTTTTCTCTCTTTCTTGCTACCCGTCTTTTCGCTTTACCTTTTCTTTCTTATATAACTACTTTCTACTATTTTTCCTCCGACAAAAACACGTATGCATACCACTATAATTAACGTCTCATTTCACATTATTTTTTAGTAAAAAATTAAAAAAAATTTCTTGAAAATCACTGTAACGCCTCACTTACACACGCAAAGACACATCGACACATTGGGTTGCGGCGTCTTTCAAAAACCTTTGTTATTGTTTCGAAGCAGCGATCGCTGTCGCGCCGCTCGGCGTCGTTTCCCCCTCATAAACAAGCGTATCCCTTCATTATGAAATTACCTTAAGAAACATGTACCCACTCTAGGCGCGTGACGTCATGACAAGCAGCGCCGAAATTGTAAGATCAAGAGAGGGAGAAGCCTAGATTTGACTATAAAAGACGGTGCTCTACAGAGCTCCGCTCACTTTTGCTCCGGCCTCTTTTCAAAAAACATTAACTTCCATTAAGACTCGAAGCTAACTATCTATAGGCATACGTTTGTCATGACGTATACAAACTATAGCTAAGAGATCAATTAAAATAAATTATTGATATATTTATTCTTATTAATAAATAGCATTATTCAAAAAGACTCGAAGCTAATTACCTATAAGCATACGTTTGTCATGACGTATGCAAGCTAAAGCTAAAGAAATCATTAAAAATCTGATATTCCTCTCTTGATTCTAAAATCTCAAAATTCAATCATTTTGTAAAATTTAATAAAACAAATAAAATCAATAATAAATCAAATCACAATTTAATTTTAATTAATAGCAAAACACATACGTTTGTCATGACGTATGTGAGTCATAAATAGTTTTCTGCTTTGTTCTTTGTTAAACTTAATTAGCAACAGGCACACTGTAAGCTAAAGAGTTATAAATAAATAAAATAAAGTTGATAATAAAATAAACCAAAGAAATTTAACTCAATAAGCAAAAATCATACGTTTGTCATGACGTATGTGAGCTTAGAGAGCTTGAATAAGATCAAAAAATAAAATTTTAAAAACACCTTTTTATTAGCGACACTCTTTCGTTTGTCATGACGAACGTGAGCTACAAAAGGAATTAATCTATTGTTATATACGCTTTCGGGTTCTCAAGAACTCTCGTAGCGTAAGTTAAATTTGCACGTTGCATCACACAGCAAGATCATATCGACGCCCCGTACGAAGAAAATCCCCTGTCTGCATTTTGGCGACGAAGAAAATCTCCTTAGCTGATTTTCCGACGAAAACTATCCTTTTTAGAACTTTTGCGGCGAAAACTATCCTTTCTAGTACTTTTGCGGCAAAAACTAACCTGTCTTGTCTCTGGCGTTTTTGCGCTTTATTGAAATAAAATAAATGAAGTAAAATCGCTGGTATACTAATAATTAGCTATGGTTTTAGTTAACGAATAAGCCAAAAATAAGCCATGAATAAACCAACGTTTAACATTAAATTGTATAAAAAAAGGATAACACAAAACGTAAAATAAAATAATTTGTTTAAATAAATGCACCCTCGATTAAAAAGTATCGGATAGTATTGGTAGAAAATTGTTTTATAAGATTGTAGGAGATCTTTTTCGTCGGAAAAATCAGCGAGGGGATTATTTTCGTCGCAATAGTGTAGAATGAGATCTTTTTCGTCGGAAAAATCAGCGAGGGGATTATATTCGGCGCAAATTTTGGAAGGGATTTTCTTCGCCGCAAAACTGAAAAGAGATTTTCTTTGTAGGAGGCGACGATATGCGTATGATTCTCATGCAATTGTGGCATCTCGTAATTTTCACATGACGATCGTATGACTTCACTAAGTGTTGGGGTTTAACGTGAAAGTCGTTAGCCCCAACGCAAGAACATACACGTTTGGCACAAGAACATAGACAGGCAGAAATAAATTAATGTATGAAAATTCTTGTTAGCTGCTTTTATTCTAGAACATCCATTTTTGTTCCTCAGATATAACGTAGCGCAGAAATTCTTTTAGTACACAATTTAGCAATATATCGCACTTATGTTTACAACTTAAAATCCGCTTTGAATCAGTCGGCAGCCACGTAGCAAGTGAGCGGACTTCACGCCACACAAACCTGAAGCTACCGACCGAAGTCTTACTCGAATTAACTTACATAACCACACCACCACTCTAGTCATGTACACACTGGAAAAACTTCAAGATAATCTTTACATGCCTATAATGCGTAAACGGCCGAAACACTAAGAGATTTTAATTTTTGCAACTATAATATAATGATGAAGCTACTGATATTACTGATATTATTTATTGAAAAAACACCCACATTCATTAATGAATCTACGACCGCACGCTAGTCATAAATTCAAACGAAAGGATACTAACCTCAAATTAGAAAACTCTACACTCTTAGGTTTAAAATACTCTTCATTACCTGCACTACAGATATATCGGATCACTTTTCTGAAAAAAATTACATAAAAGGTTATTGTGGACACTTTTTATCCAAAATATTAGGCAATTACTAATATTTTGAACGAAAATGGACAAAAAGTGTCCACAATAACCTTTTATGTAATATTTTTCAGAAAAGTGATCCGATACATCTGTAGTGCAGATAATGAAGAGTATTTTAAACTTGATCCGGTGACATATAAGTTACTTTCTTAAGAGAAAAGCTATGGCAAGTGGACAAATAAATAAAAATTTTAAATGTTTTTGATGGAACAATACTAGAGGTAAAGAACATTGTTTGGATCTTAATAATGAATAAATAGCTTAAATTGTGCGAGCAGTTAAAGTGTAAAAAGTTCCAGCAATCAAAAGTGATGAATACAATTGTTATACCTATTATACTGGAAAGTGTATTTTTTTTCATTTTAACCCAGGCTGGCCCCCTTAAATGATATGCTCACTCTTTGTGACTGGTTAGCCATGATTTCTCTCGAACCCGTTTTAAGTAGGCTCTTCTTGCTCTTAATGACAATTTAAACTCTACTTTTGAAGTTCTAGCGTCTCTAAAGCAGGTTTGCTCAAGCAAGAAATATGCTCCGTGGTTCGGAAGTGAGCTAAGGTAACTGGTGAATAAGCGTGATGCGACACATCGTGGTTACAAACGCACTACGAAACCTGAATTTCTTGACGAGTACCTTAGACTCAGAGAGAAGGTCACCTTACTTCTGATCGGCAGTCTTCATACAACATCGTCTTGCTCAGTCTCTTTCTGAGTACAAGAATATCTGGAAAGAGATGCGTAACTTTGGTCTCCTTCCCAATCGCAAAAAGAAGATAGTGCACAAATTTTTACCAGGAGAGTTGAATAAGCATTTTACGAGTATTTCAGCCTCTCCCTTCTAGAACAAAATGATGCTTTGGACTTAATAAACACTGCAAGTGAGGAAGGCTTCAAATTTCACCCTGTTAACATTAATGATGTAGTCCGACCATTATGCCATTTCTTCTCGCTTGCGATATATAGCGGAAAGGTCGGAATACCTCAATCAGTTTTAATCAAGGCTCTACTAACCGTTCAAGAGCACCTTGTTAGCATTTTGAACTCCTCATTTGCATTGGGTGTCTCTCTGCGAATCTAGAAGAAGGTGAAAATAATTGTTTTGCACAAGAATGTAGCTCCAAATTGATTTTAGACAAATAGCCATTCTTTGTTTCTTATCAAAGGTTCTGGAAAAGATTGGCCATGCCCAAAATGACGAAGTATATTACAAATAATAAACTGCTAGACCGCCTCCAAACTGGTTTTCGTAAACACCATAGTACAGAAACAGCACTGTTAAAGTTGATAGATGAAATTCGAATGGCCATTGACAAAAAGAAGTTAACATCACTACTTCTCTTCGACTGTAGCAATGCATTTGACACGATTTCGCCTTCTAAATTGCTATTTAAGCTTAGACGTTTTGACTTCTCCAGAATGGCTCTCCTATGGATTAAATCTTACTTACAGAGCCGCTCTCAGATGGTAATTACTCAAAATAATGGCTGTTCTAATTACATAGAAACTAATCTGCGAGTTCCACAGGGATCCTTTCTGGGTCCTCTTCTATTCTGTTTATATGTCAATGACCTCAAAGACTCACTCAACGGTATCTAAATTAAACACATATTTTATGCGGACGACCTTCAAATTTATCTTCATACCAACAAAAAAGGATTTCTGGATGGGCTGGCTTAGCTATTTTTCGCGGCAAAGGGAGTGACAGAATGGGCTAGGCGCTCCGCACTTAGGCTTAACTCTGGCAAAACAAAGGATATATTTTTCGGATCTGATCGAAATGTTAATGACTTATTAGAATTGAACTTGCCAGGAGTTGAGCTTCGAGAAGAAGTTTTATCCCATTCATCAATGAGGTTGTAAGCCTGACTTTGGTACTGGATAGTAAACTTTCATGGAGGCCGCAGATTGACGCCATTAAAAAAAGACGAGTAAAACCCTGTGTTGTCTTTGGTTTGTCAGGGCCTGCACCAGGGAGCAACTTCGCAAGAGCCTGGCTGAGTCTCTTATACAAATACACCTTGACTACTGCTCCGTACTGTATTTGGACGCGACTGATGAGCAATGCATCTAACTGCAAAGATTAAATAATGCTTCTTTGTGATATGTTTGTGGAGTTAGGAGGGATGATCATATTTCTCCCTACAGGAAACGTGTAGGATGGCTAAGAACTGACTCTCGCAGGCTGTATTTCACAGCCCTCTTACTTTATAAAATTATGCGGATGTGAAAGCCTAGTTATCTTCAGAGTCTTTTTTTCAAGTTTATTCTTAGACCTTCTGTTAGGGGAAAACCGCAAGAACTTAACATACCGAGGACGAATACCGAAACTAGTGTCAGGGCCTTTCAAGTAAAAGGTGCTCGCCTGTGAAACTCACTTCCGGCCTCTATTCGTCATTTGTCTTCTTACTCAGCTTTTAAGGGCGCGTACCTACTTAGCCTTAGATGTTATTTATTTTATTTATGAGTATTTGTTTTGTATTTATTTTCTCTTAAATACTGTGCTGTACTAGGTTTCGATCAATACTGTGATATTAATGACTGTTACCATATTATCATAATATATTCTATTTTTTGCTTATATTAATAGGTGTAACAATTGTATTCATCACTTTTGATTGCTGGAACATTTTACTCTTTAACTACTCGCATAATTTAAGGTATTTATTCATTATTAAGATCCAAAGAGTGTTCTTTACCTCTATTATTTTTCCATCAAAAACATTTAAAATTTTTATGTATTTGTCCATTTGCCATAGCTTTTTTCTCAATAAATTAACTAATATGTGACCGGACGAGGTTTAAAATACTTTTCATCACCTGCGCTTCAGATGTATTGGATCACTTTCCGAAAAAAATACATAAAAAGTTATTGCAGACATTTTGGTGCAAAATATTAGTAATTGCCTAATTTTTACATAAAAGTGATCCAATACATCTGAAGTGCAGGTAATGAAAAGTATTTTAAACCTGGTCCGGTGACATATAAGTTACTTTATTGAGAAAAAAGCTATGGCAAATGGACAAATACATAAAAATTTTAAATGTTTTTGATGGAACAATACTAGAGGTAAAGAACACTCTTTGGATCTTAATAATAAATAAATACCTTAAATTGTGCGAGTAGTTAAAGAGTAAAATGTTCCAGCAGTCAAAAGTGATGAATATACAGGGTGTTCGAAATGTTCCGGACCCCCCACTTATAACATAAAGTAAGCATTTTGGAAAAAAATGTTAAATACAAAAGTTGTTAAGTTTTGAAGGTTGAACTAAATGATGACCTTGGATTTGTTATTGGTTATCATTTTCAAGGTCATTTAAAGATCATCTTCAGTTTTTTAAATAGGGACCCCTATTTTTTATTTCAGATTCTGAAAGAGCACAAAATTTTACATCTGGATATGTACCCACGTTATGGCTCAAAATGACCTACAGAGGTCATTTAGTGGTTAAATGATTATTTAGTAGCAGAAAGCCAAGAAATCCCGATTATTAAGAACTTTAAGCGTATCTGACCAATACTAAAGTAATTTGATTTTGCAAGACAAACTTTATGGTGGCGTTAAATTGACATTGCCCTTGATTTTCAAGGTCATTTGAAGGTTAACTTTAGTTTTCCAAATTAAGCCTCCTAGTTGTAATTCTCCATTTTGCACCAGCGCTAAATTCTGCATTAGGATTGTAGAAGGTGTAATTGACACTGGCGTAAAATAAGCCTTAGGCCAGACAACCACATAACTCGGGCGAGAAAATGATAAATAAAAAAATGTCTAATCAAAATAAGCCTTAGGCCCAACAACTACATACCTCGGGGGGGGAAAATGATAAATAAAAATATGTCTAATCAAAATAAGCCTTAGGCCCAACAACTACATACCTCGGGGGAGAAAATGATAAATAAAAAAATGTCTAATCAAAATGAGCCTTATTGCTCAGGCACGGGAGGTACAACTAATTAAGGTAACATCATGGGTGATCCAGCCAACTAAGGCAAGACCATCGGCGGCCCAGCCTACTAAGACAAGAACACTAGCGGCCCAGTCAGCTAAGGCAGGACTATCGGCGGCCCAGCTAACTAAATCAAGACAGTGGACTATTCGCCCAAACTGAATTTTTTTAAAATGTCGTTGACAGGAACTTTTTACAACAACTGTTCAAATTGTTGCTCATTAACAGTTTGGCAATGTGCTAACCGATTGTAAAAGGCTGCAACAACATTTCGCAAGATTTGCTGAGGTATCAAGTCTATTTCATCAGTGATTCTTTGGCGTAATTCATCCAAGTCACGTGGTTTTATAACATAAACTTTATCCTTCAAGTATCCCCAAAGGATTACGTAACTAATTTCAGAATTGTAAAATTCAAAATAGTGGCACACAAAATGGCGGATCGAAATACAAAAATAGAAAATTACAAAACACGGAATGGCGAATTCAAAATAGCGTTCAAAAACAGGAAATTTCACTTCTTGAGTAAAAACTCATATTTTGGTCCGCCATTTTGTAGTCGCCATTTTGTATTTAACAATTTTGAGAATAAATTCGTAATCAGCGACCACAAAAATCCCAAAATACCAATTTTTATTGAAATCGAGCAAAATTTCACATTTTCGTCCGCCATATTGACGACGCCATTTTGAATTTCTTGGTTTTGACAACATATTCGGATTCAGCGTACCCGAAAACCCCATAGTGTGAATTTTCAGAGAAAAAAATTTTTCTGCCAGTTTGGGCACTTTTTGTGGATTTCCTTCTGCCAACGAAGGGGTTAATGGAAGAGTACTTGGCCCTTTCTTTATTGAAGGTAATTTAAATGCTGCAATGTATGAAAAAATGCTTCGAGACCAAATTATACCTGCTATACCGAATTTAACGGGTGGAAATCTGGACGAAATTTACTTCCAACAGGATGGTGCTCCTGCACACTACGGTATTCATGTTCGCCGATATTTAGATGCAACATTTCATGATAGATGGATTGGGCGGAGAGGTACAATTGAATGGCCACCTTGGTCCCCAGACCTAACGCCTCTTGATTACTTCCTTTGGGGATACTTGAAGGATAAAGTTTATGTTATAAAACCACGTGACTTGGATGAATTACGCCAAAGAATCACTGATGAAATAGACTTGATACCTCAGCAAATCTTGCGAAATGTTGTTGCAGCCTTTTACAATCGGTTAGCACATTGCCAAACTGTTAATGAGCAACAATTTGAACAGTTGTTGTAAAAAGTTCCTGTCAACGACATTTTAAAAAAATTCAGTTTGGGCGAATAGTCCACTGTCTTGATTTAGTTAGCTGGGCCGCCGATAGTCCTGCCTTAGCTGACTGGGCCGCTAGTGTTCTTGTCTTAGTAGGCTGGGCCGCCGATGGTCTTGCCTTAGTTGGCTGGATCACCCATGATGTTACCTTAATTAGTTGTACCTCCCGTGCCTGAGCAATAAGGCTCATTTTGATTAGACATTTTTTTATTTATCATTTTCTCCCCCGAGGTATGTAGTTGTTGGGCCTAAGGCTTATTTTGATTAGACATATTTTTATTTATCATTTTCCCCCCCGAGGTATGTAGTTGTTGGGCCTAAGGCTTATTTTGATTAGACATTTTTTTATTTATCATTTTCTCGCCCGAGTTATGTGGTTGTCTGGCCTAAGGCTTATTTTACGCCAGTGTCAATTACACCTTCTACAATCCTAATGCAGAATTTAGCGCTGGTGCAAAATGGAGAATTACAACTAGGAGGCTTAATTTGGAAAACTAAAGTTAACCTTCAAATGACCTTGAAAATCAAGAGCAATGTCAATTTAACGCCACCATAAAGTTTGTCTTGCAAAATCAAATTACTTTAGTATTGGTCAGATACGCTCAATGTTATTAATAATCGTGATTTCTTGGCTTTCTGCTACTAAATAATCATTTAACCACTAAATGACCTCTGTAGGTCATTTTGAGCCTTAACGTGGGTACATATCCAGATGTAAAATTTTGTGCTCTTTCAGAATCTGAAATAAAAAATAGGGGTCCCTATTTAAAAAACTGAAGATGACCTTTAAATGACCTTGAAAATGATAACCAATAACAAATCCAAGGTCATCATTTAGTTCAACCTTCAAAACTTAACAACTTTTGTATTTAACATTTTTTTCCAAAATGCTTACTTTATGTTATAAGTGGGGGGTCCGGAACATTTCGAACACCCTGTAGTTGTTATACCTATTATACTAGAAAGTGTATTTTTTTTAATTTAACCCAGGCTGGCCCCACTTAAAAACGAATAAATTACGCTCTTTATCTCTATCTCTATCATTCTCTCTGTCTTTCTCTAAGTCTGACTGGATCCCTAAGGCATCCACCCATGCGCCGCGAACTAGTGGAGGCTACGTGATAGAAAAATGATCGTTCCGTGACGCGTGGAATCCATTCGAGGGTTCAATTGGTCGGATCGGTTGGAGCAGCCGTGCGTTCGTACGTACCGTTTAAAAAAATAAGTATCAAAGCAGAACGATATCCCAGATTATCGACGGATCTTAGGGGACACTGAAGGAGTTCTTCGGCGTACGCAACGTCATAGTCTTCAGAATTATCAACTCTTCAATTCATTTGCAATTTTGAAACTAACACATTCGTATGATAAAATAATTTTAATTCGTATAATTCTTCACTCGGAAGCCACATAAAATATCAACAATTTATGTTAAACTCTATAACAATTGGTGCACCAGTTGAGTCTCCAGTTTCGCCACACGTCAAAATTTCATATTTAACTAACTGTTTATTGATTCTATGTATATAATGAATTTTCTTAAAATATATATTTTATAAAATACTCTGCACAAACCAACAGCTTATACTGAAAATGAGGTTATATTAATAATAATGTAGGAAAAAATTGAAAAAAAACAGTTGTATTGATTTGTTTATATTTCAAAATGTAACTTCTAAAATTTTTAAGTTAGATGCATACATTTTGTTGTAGGTTTAGAAGGACATGTACAACTAAAAACGTAATATAAAAAAATCAATTTTTAACTATTGACCCCTCCTAGATCAATTTGATTATTTTTATCATTATTCAAAATATGTTTCCTTATTGATTATTAAGTAATGTAAAAATATCAATAAAGAAATAAAGAGATTTATAATTTTTGAATACATTTAAAATTTTTAGATTTGCTAATGCCAAAAAATGTTCTCATGGAGGTAGAGCCTTGATGCAACTGGATTTTACGCAATTAGTTGCTAAATTCGAATCTATTACACTATTGAGACCAATGCCTTATCAAGACTACGTTGCATCTTATATCAAAGCATATTATTTATCCGAATCAAGAATAGAAATATGGATCAAAACTAATTCGGTAAGTATACAGTATTTTAAATTATTCAAATCGTTTTATAAATTGAATAATTAATTGAATCCGTTATAAAATAAATATATCAAATTGTAAGTTTCCGTATTACCGTTAGAGTTGAAAGTCATCATTTTGAACTTGCGAGATCCATTAATTAAGATAAGTAGGAACTGAAAATTTCTAATTTCTGAATTTATCTTTTACTTCAATTCAAGGACACTGATAAATGTTCTAGCATTTAAGGAGGAAAATACTTGTAGTGCAAAAATAAAGCGTTTTCTACGATTAGTTTTAAGTCTAATTAAGTATGTTTTATTTTAAAAAATTTAGTGAATTTTTTAACTGATGACGGTAGATAAGTCAAGTCGTCATATACATAAGAAAGTATATAAGTTAAGCACATTGTCAGGACCTATCGTGGTCGCGCATTGACTAAACCTTGTGCTCTCCCCTTCCCCCGACAGGAGGTACGCACAATAACGGGACGTTAACCTCGAAGGTTTACCAACCGGAAGGAGTACAGGGCCTATCGGGTGGCCTGAAAACCTGCACAAGAGGCCGAAGATGCCCGGAGGAGTATTGAAGAAAGGCTAGGGAAAAGGCGAAGAGACAGTTAGAGGAAGAGCTGAAGTGGGCGCAAACAAGGCGGCGAAACTCCATCGTAGAAACAAAAGCAAGTGTACTGAGCCTGATTCGCGTCCTCGCTTTTCTATGGCTAAATTCGCCTCAGAAAATAATATCGAACGGTGGATCAATGCGCTTCCACCTTTTCGTAACCTATGATGGATTATAAACTAAGTAGGAACAAAATATAAAATTCAAAATACTTTTAAATTTAACTTAGTCGTAGAAAACTTTATTGCTAAATTACTCAAAAATAAAAAAAAAATCTATATATACCTAAATATCTTACAAAATACTAATATGGTACAGGCCTCTCGTTGCATGATTTTACTCTGGAAAAGAAAGAAAATAAATACTAAAAAAACGATTTTTTATTTAAATTTTCCTAAATCTAATGATTTTAATATGATTATAAACGGTGCTCCGTTTCTTTACTATCTTGGTCTGCAAATTGTCACCTATGGGGCTGACACAAATATATCGCGGCACGGCGAGACTCGATTTTGAGCTCAGTGAGCGCAAAACCCTCTAGATAGTGAGCTCGGCTCAGAGCACCGAGGAGATAGAGATCCGAAAAATAATTTTTTGTATCGGCTTTTGTATTTTGCCAATTCTCTGTTTTTTATCTTGTAATGGATTCTATTAATAAGGACTTAAATAAATTTGATTTTATCAAGAGTATAATAGTTTTTATCCATGAATGTATGTCATTTAGGAATTAGCATGGAAACCAACCTTCGGATTAGCTACAATGAAAGAAATTAAATTCAAGTTTATTATTTGCTGTACTCTTCACATTTATTTGATATGTTCATTTTTTCATTTATTTGATACGATAGAATAATAAGAGTTAAATTTATGTAATAATTTAATTCAAGTATATAAGGAAAAGGAAAACTATTATTTAAAGTGAAATTTCTTAAGAATCCATTATTACCTGGTATTTCCTCTATTAACTTACGATTTCAACAGAGTTATTTTTTCACACTTGGTGAGATTTCACTATGTTTACTCCCTTATGATATTAGACGTCCTCAGATTATAATAGACTAATGTTTACTATCTTCTCCAGTATTCATCTACATATTATAATTCCAATAAGAGCTTTCCTCGAAAGTACTTCTTTTCATTGATATTATAATTTTCTCAATTCTTTGAGAAGCCGTTCTCAGGTGAAATTTCTATGTCCTACTGAACCCACAGATAATACTTGAGTGTAAGAGCATCATACCCTCAAGTATCTCTCGTTAGTGCAGTGACTTGTGCGTTTATTTTTGTCACATGGTTCTTGATGTTAGTGGCATATAAATTTGGTTTTGCTCTTATGACTAAGTACTCGGCTTTTTGTTAATTCTACTCTGCCTATCACACTAGAACTCGGCTTTTCCCAGTAGTTACTTTGCCTTACCATACATTTATTCGGTTAGTATTATATTCACCTTTACTGCTTCCTAAGTGACTTCTTTGGAGGATTCGATCAGAATGGCTCTTGTCTGCTGCGCATCATCCTTTATTTCCTTGAACCGCTCAGCGGCTCGAGTCGCCGTAACCTGCGCGCACCGACCAGTTTTCATTACCAGTATAACATCTTGGCAAATCGAGTCGCCGTCTGCAATCTTACTACAACGCCTCCTTGCGGTTACAGTTCATAATTATACCGCTAGATGTCTTATTTCTGATTTTAATTATTATTTATCATCTCAGTTTAATATTAATTATTTATTGTTAGAATTCTACCGGCTCTGGCAAGATAAATTGAATTTTGGTAAGAGTAAAAATAATTTAATTAAAAGGAAAAATATTTGACACGACTTGAATTTGAACCCCGGCCTCTTAGGTATCAGCCCGGTATTCTATCCACTGTGCCAATCCGTCGCACATAGTGCTCCGTTTCTTATTGTAAAGCCTATTATCCGCGTTCTATTATCTTCTACCGATTCAATCTATTCTCTTTTTACAATTTTGTCTTATTATGGTATTAGTATCATCTGTTGGAACATACGTTACACCAATCCATTTATCAATATTTGCTGCAGCGTAAGCATCAATAATAATACCAAGACTACCAAATTGTTTTGCCCATACTTCAAATTTTCCTATTGTAAGTGAACGGCTTACTGAGTATCGAGCTACTGCAAGTGTAGAAGATGAGGATTTATAATACATTTTATCTTTCACTAATCCATTACAGAATCTATGTAATATTTTCTTTTTAGCATGTTCATTTGTTTCCTCTCTATTTTTATTCTTTTTATCAAACTTGTCCTTAGCTGTACAGTTATTTTTTTCTTTCGCCACTTCTTTTCTCTCGTCTTTTAAAAAGTCTGTTTTACATTGCGTATCCTGTATATCTAAAGTAATCCTCTTTTTAATGTCTTCCTTTATATTTTCGTTCTCTTCTTTCTTTTTCCTTCCTGTCTTTTTTGAATCATTCAAGTGTTACGTGGGAAACACGTAACTATATGCGCATGCATATAGCCAGTTCTCCGCAAGCAAGACTCTTTAATTTATAACGCGGCAAAGTTTTCGCAGTGGAATCCGCGACACGTTGCACGTCCCGTACGGGCCCGCTCTTGTGCAGTATGGCTCTTGATAATTGCGTGTGGAAATTAGGGAATATAGTTGGGGAGAAAATAAAACCCTATTGAAAAATCTTACGTAAGAATCTTACGTAATATTTTTCAATAGGGAAGGAATTTTAGTTAAATCAAAATTAAAAATATATTCTTAATTACCTAAGCTTACAAATGATTCCCTATTCTAAGGCGGGAGTGCGTGTTTTGCTTATTTGCCCGATGCAGGGTTACCCTATAGCTATAGGGCGCGCACGCTTGCAGGCGCAGTCTAAGGTGTGCGCGTATACGCTGTCTGCTAAAGGCTGGGAGTCCTACTGCAATATCTGGCCCACTCGCCGTGAGATGAAGTTACATATTTATCACTTGAAATTGGAAAAAAAGGCAACAGTCTCATAACCCACATAATACTGGAATGAAGAGGATACCGTAGATAAGTATATTTTTAGCGATTGTGTGCAAGGAAAACGTATACGTGTGGTTTGGATATGAGGTAGTCTTCAAAAACCAAGAAAGATAGTTTGTGGCTTCTCTTCATTTTTAGATGCCTCGAAGGACACCTGGGAGCCCCTTTGTACCGATGCTCGACAAAGGACCTCGTATGACACTTGGTGTCACAGTGGCTTATGCGAGTCCCTCAATTATGCTCTAAGGAGAAACTGCTTGGACTCACCATTGGGACTCCACTTCAGAATTTTATCCAGCGGCTTCGAGTCTTGGAGACTAATAAGCCAAGTGTGATACCTTTTTGAAAAAGATACGTGTCCAAAATTGCTATAAGTACTACTCGCTTAAACCTTGAGAATCAACGTAGTAGTGCACATGTGTGGAAGTAATAAATAGAGGCTTCGAGGGATGAGGAGAGGACTCCTGGAGGAGAATGAGCCTTTTTAAGTTGTCGCCTCAGAAATATTCCAGTTCTGTGTGTTTTGACTCAAGCTAAAGTCTGTGTCAATGGTCTGTGTAATCAGTTCATGGTGCGAGCAAGTCAGACACTGCTTCGCACACCCAGTCCTTGTATCGCAGCCTATTATTTGAATAAGTTATGCTATTCGATTGATGTTCGAAAAGAAAACTATGAGAATTCCTGCTTCCTGAGGAGTCGCTATGTCTATTGAGTCTCTTAATGGAAATGAGTGTACTCGAGTGATTAAATTTTGAGAATTTGTGTAATTTTAAAGACTGAGCAAACGAAATATTTTAAATTACGTTGAAAAGGTTAGAAAGAAAATTAAGAATAAAATTGTAAGATTAAAGGTGTGACGTAACACCAGTCGCACGTACGCTTCTGTGCGTGCGTGTGTTCACACCGACTCACTATAGAGTTAAGAATGGGAGGTCGCTTCGCAATTCGCGCGTGGTCCGAGCCTTCAATTTAATTTTAATAATTGAATTGAACCCCGAGCGTAAATAAGATAAATGGTTAACCTTAACAATAATTCTTATAATATAATAAATTATATTATATTAATATAAATATATATATGTATATTGGTAATTGAAAATTTACCTCTAAATCCCACACTCGAGGACGATGGCGCAAGAGGAGGACGAGGAATCAGTTGCAGTTTCTGTTTGGATGGAGCCCTATTGTACTCCAGTACAATTTGTTAGTTAATGCACACGGAAATCCAGAAAGAGATTAGGATGATTCTCCGAAAAACTGGCGTGTTCGGGTAAGGCTTGCCCTCCTTCTAAATAGTATGTCGGTAACGGCTTTGGTGGTGGATCTTCTGGTCGATCTCGGAAATACCAATAACCTGTTTTATTGAAGCGTTCTCTAAGCTTCTTTTCCAGGCGATCATCCGCCCTTTTTACGTCAATAGATTGATTCCTTTCGTTGCTGCTCATTTGGCGCTCGTCTTCTGATGTATTCGCATTTTGCGTGAGGCTTGCTAGGGATTCCATTGTTTCGTTAGAGGAAAAAACGTCATCATCTGCATCGCTAGTTAGAGGAGTTACTTTGATTTCTTTTAGCAACATGTTTTTACTGGAGGCCTCTGAGTGTAAAGACAGAGGTACATCGGAATCTACTTCAGAGGCCGTGGGTTCGATTCCCAAACCACTAGTTCTAGGGTGATGAATCGGCGGCGCTGAGTCCTCTGACTCCTCAACCTCGGCGAAGGAGAGGATTGATTTCCTGGTTTCCGGTAGTTTTGGGACCATGGATACGGTTGAAGTATCCGAGTCAATACCCTCAATCATTAAATTGGTTATCCTTATTGCAGATTTGGTTTTATTCCCTGTCGTTGATGGCACTGGTGAAGACGAAGGCCTTGAGCCTGCTTGTTTTTTGTACTGCTTAATCCTGGTTCTTGTTCGAGCCGCTATTAAGCTATGGTCCACTGGTGGCGCCTCTTTCTGGATTTTTGATCCAGGAGGTCGTCCACGGCGACGTTTTTCCTCGGCATCCCTTGTAGTAAGAGAGCGAGGTCTCATTGGTGGAACCGGATTTTTATTTTCCTCTTTAGGCGGAGGTTCTTTGGGATTCTTGCCGACAGCTTTTTTTCGAAGCATGAGCACCTTCAAGGAGGGTAGGGCTTCATTTATTTGCTCCTCAGAGGGAACTTCGACGGTTTCCTCCTCGGAATTCCTTGACAATGCATCCGCATTGCAATTCAATTTTTCTGGCTTATACTTAAAATTATAATGATGATTTGAGAATTTAAACATCCATCGCCTTATCCTTTGGTCTGGATCCTTCAGTTTATACATACACGTTATTGGTTTGTGGTTTGCAATTAGCGTGAATTTTCTGCACAGCAAATATGGCTCAAAAATCTTCATGCTATAGAGGGCTGCAAGGCACTCCTTTTCTGTCGTCGTATAATTCCTTTCCGATGAACTTAGTGTTCTAGAAAGATACGCGACTGGATGATCAAAACCGTCGGTTTCCATTTGCCGAATTTTTTTTATTTTGCTTTAAAGACATACATTTAAAATTTTGTCACAGTATACCTATTTTTTATAATTCCCAATAACTCTCAGTAACTCGATTCCCAGACGGAACAATTAGTAATATATTTCGAAAATCTCTTAATGCAAGAACTTCTTTTGCTTCAAATATTTCATTATAATCTGATAAATCAATTAAACAATTTTCTACAGCATTTAAAATTTCTTTATAATTTTTATTATTATGTTATTCAAACTTTCTATTTTTTATTTTTTCCCCCTTTGTTTATCTACTCTTTTACTTTACCGATATCATTGAATTTATTTATTTTTGAGTCGATTTCTAGAAAATAATTTTTCACCTTTTCTTTACCTGTATATACGATACAAAACTTCATTTACCCATTTGCTTTAGCGATATAATTTATTTTATTTCATACAAATTGAGGAGGGGCTGAGGAGGGTTTCAATAATGAGGAGGTTACTGAGGAGGGGTTGATGAATATCACTGAGGAGTGGGGAGGATAGATGAAGAGCAGGAATATTTTTTAAATATATAAAAACACATCATTAAAATGATAAATATATATAAATATAATGAAAAAAAAGAGGAGAGGAAAATAAAGAAGAGGGGTGGAAAAGGGGGGTGAGGGGGAAGGATGGGGTTAATCTTTAGTTGTGACCTTATAACTATATAATATAGGGAAATACTTGCGTAGGCGCGACCGCGACGGCCGGAGAGCAAGGGCGCTCCCGAGCGTCACTACCTCGCGGCGCTCTTCCACCGCGACAGTCCCTCCCAACGGGCGTGGCTCGGAGCGAGCGGGAGCTCACTGTCGCAATCAGTCCACTCGGCGCACTGAGCCGAGCTCCAACCAAACAGGGGAGACTACTGCTCGTAATGAGCGCATGTAGTTGGGCTTGCCGCGTCGTATAGTTAATAAGTATCTAATGTTAATTTGCGTTTTTGTTTATTTTTTTATATAGAATTACCGCAGCGGAAGGGCGACCGAAGCCTTACTAGTTTGAGCGCGCTCAAGGCGAGGCGACGTAACATTTAAGCCATTGATGATATTGTGTTTTTTTACTTTATATATATATATTGTTAATAAACTTTAAGTTCATTTTTAAAAACAGAAATGAAACAGTGTACATCAATTTATTTAGAAACAAAATTTTTTTTAGTTCAAAATCCTCGTAATTTTATTTGAGTGCCGCGTATGGGAGTGCGAGCGTATTCAGCTCGATTCGTTCAGAGTTGCGCGCGTATCTAGCGTGGCAACGTGGGGATGCAACAAGCATATTCAGCTCGTTCGCGAATAGTGTTACCGAACGTATTGAGTCCAGAGACAACGGGAATACCTCCGCCTACCCCATAAAGAATCCAGACTGTTACAATTGCATTAGTGAGGTAAACAGCCTGTGTTTCCTCTGGAAGAGCTTCTTCTTGTTTGATAAAAGGAATTGGATTCATGACGTCGCTTTCAATCACTAATGCATTGTTGTAATAGGACAAAATGCACCTTCCTTTTATAGATATTCTCGACCCAGCATTCCATCTTCTTCTATTGGAAAACGGTAGGAAACAATGTGAAATGTAACCGGTTTATTTCTAACCGTTAGAATGACAGTTCCAGCGCTAGACTCGAACCCTTCGCCGATTCCTGTCGGCGGAATTGCTTTAGTTATATCGACTAGCATATCCGGATCTACTGCGCTTTTCTTGACGATGTTGACTGAGGAAACATTATCTATCATAAAATATAGATATGGCTTCGTTCCTTGGGGAATCCTTAAGGGTACCCGTTTTGGGTCATCATCTGTATCCTCTAGATCTTGAGGTCCCTTACATCATGCGACAACAATGTCTCCTCGCCTCTCTTCATAACGTGAATTTTGGGGACTGGCGCCGTGTGCTGGTTCTTTCCATTTAGGTTGGATTTTGAGCTCTGGCCCGCCGCCATTTGAGGGCGGGCCGCGTGGGAGTTGAAACTCCGTGGGGGCTATGTATACAAGATTCAAACGTGGTCCCTCCATTGCAGATAGGGAAAAATTTCCCCTATCTCCTTGTTAGGTAGATGCAAGCATTTTATTTTGTGGCATCGTATCCATTTATTTATTAATTTTTTATATTGTTATTAATTTTATTCATTTGCTTAAGGCTTTGGTTTAGAATTACGTGCACACAACAAAAGGGGTTAAATTTTGGGGTGGGATTTTGTCGGAACGTCGGCAGATCATACCTTATCTGTGCCAGTGAAAAGTGTCCTGAAAATAAATGGTAGAAAAATCTCTTGCGACGTCTACAAACAGACGTGAAGTACGTCTCTTGGCAATTCGCACGTGATCCGAGCCTTCAATATAATTTTAATAATTGAATTGAACTCCGAGCGTAAATAAGATAAATGGTAAACCCTCACAATAATTCAAGGGAGGGCAAGAACACGCACTGCCGTTCCGCGATCACTTGACGCAATTTAAATATTTAAATTCTATTATATTGATATAAATATATATATGTATAATGGTAATTGAAAATTAACCTCTAAATCCCACACTCGAGGACGATGGCGCAAGAGGAGGATGAGGAATCAGTTCCAGTTTCTATTTGGACGGAGCCCTATTGTACTCCAGTACAATTTGCTAGTTAATGCACACGGATATCCAGAAAGAGATTAGGATGATTCTCCGAAAAACTGGCGGATAATGCACACAGAAATCCGGAAGAAATTAAAATAAACTTAGAAGAATAACGAAGTAAAGAAAGCGCGGACCGACTAGCGCACGTCCTAACTTCTTGACTTCAGCAACGAGAGTGCACTATATTTTTTAATTCCTTATCGCGATGCCGATTTTCTTTCTCCCTAGCACCCATTGCAAGACGGGCGCAAAGCGGCGGAGCGGTTAATACAATGTATGCTTAGAAAGCATATTTCTGCCCCGCATTCCAGCACGTGGAGTGTGATATTGGATACTTTTCTGGCCTTGAAACTTCTGTCTCACTTCAGCCAGTATCGTTGCATGCCGTGTATTGATAATGAAAATTGGGAATATTTAAAAAGAATAAAATTATTGTAACATAACATCAAGTGATCAAATTCAAATAACATTTTTATCATTTTATTTAAATTATTCTGATTGTGTGGTGTCCGGAGCTACGTCTTTTCTTTCCGTTTTTTTATACCACGTTTCTTCGCTACTTGGAATTGGCTCCGTTTTAGGAAACCTTTGCTTCCTTTTTTTAATGTCTTTGAATGTATTACATTGTTTTTCATTTGCTCTTGCTTCTTCAGGTTTTGATGCTTTTTCATTATATACTTTTCTTTTCTTGATATTACATTTGCTTTTGTTTTCTGATGCTTTGTAATCTTTTCTTTGCTATTTGTAATTGGATATTGAAGCCATTCACGTGATGCCTTTGGTTTTAATTGCCCATTCAACAACACACTATCTGTTGCATCTGCACTCTTTTTTTGTTCGCGAACTCGGTCACCTATTGACCTTGTGCTGTTGCTACCTTCAAAATCTATTTCTTTTGTTACTTTATTTGAACTCTCGACATAAGCATTCATTACTCGAGATATCAATGGATCTACGAGGTTCAAATCCAAGCAACTCTAAATGACAACATAAGCCATCCATAACTAAGAGTAATTAAGTGTTTTACGAACTTTGGAGCGTAAACTTCGTTGATTATTTCAGACTCCTCCTCATTAGTCAAACCGTACATTTCTTCAAATTCTTTCATAATTCCATAATACATGGCGTTATACCGTTCGTAAAATGGTGACTGCTTATAAATAATATCACTTTCTTCATCATTAATAACTTCATATTTAGAATTTTCATCATCATTTTTACATCGCTCGCCAATGTCATTAGCAATTGAAGATTCTTCAATATATTTGCCTTTTTGATTACTCAAAACAGCTAAATATTTCTGAATATCTTCTACTTAGCGAGAAAGAAGTAGCTTCACTGTGTTTTTGAGCAACATGGCCATGATTTCTAAATCTCTTGCAAGACATATTAAGAACATGCATTCCAGTAGAGTTGTTTTCAATGGCTTATACTCTGGAAATTTCTTTTCGATTGTCCTTGCAACTACATGCATAAAGTATGCATAACAATGTTTCAAAATTATAACCTGTTTTTGAACAGGTTTTTTATTAATGCAGTAGTTACACATGATTTTGAAGTATTCTGTTAAGGTCATTGAATTCCACTCGAAATAGCATGGATGAAGACCCAAGACCAGAGAGAGAGAGAGAGAGAGGGGGGGGGGGGGGAATGTGTAACATTTTTTCCGTGGAAGACAGTTCGTTAACACAGCATGGCGCGCGAGGGTTAGTGGAAAAACATCATGATGCGCACGCAGCGCACATATCGAACATCCTACTCTCACTCTCACTCTCGCTTAAAATTTGTCAAGGTATACGCTACTGTACTACAGAACCTATGAGCGCCTACGGCAGCGTAACCCTATTGAAAAATCTTACGTGAGATCTTATGCCAAAATCTCATTTGAAATTATTCCATTTATAAGGGACTAAACACCGTGCCAAATGTGGATAAACTCGTTATTAAAAAATTTTCTTTTGATGGGACTTAAGGTTAAGAAGCAGCTTCTATTTTCTAAAACCAACAAAAAAAAACCACTGTCAATTCATTGGCACATAACTCTTAACCTTAACTCATTAACTTTGTTGCAATAACCTTAACTCTAAGTCAATAACTCAATAACAATAAATAATACTACAACTAACTTTAGCAATATGACAATTAATAGGTTTTTTGTAATTGAGATACAATTATTTTGACATTAACTTTATGACACATCATACAATAAAATTACGTTTTGAAATAGCATCATATGAAATTATATTTTGAAATGGGATGATATGAAACTGTTTTTTGAAATGGCATTGTATGAAACCATTTTTTCAAATGTCATTATTGTATGAAAGAACTTTTTGAAAGTCTTCTATAAAAGACCTTTTTGAAATAGAATGATATGAAACATTCTTTTGAATTAGCATTGTATGAAATTGCTTTTCCAAATAGCATTATATGAATAGGAGCCATCGAAATATAATTCCAACTGAATTTTTAAACTCGATAACTCCTAATGGATTACTGTAACGTAAATTAATATTAAAAAATGGCACAATTATCCTGTTGCTGAAATTTTTAAATTGAAATAATAGTTTTAAAATAAAATAATGGTTATAAAAAAATATTTTCTCGAAATTAACTGAAAAAGAAAAATATTCAATTATATCGCTAAGACAATTGCGTAAATGCAGTTTCGTATCGTATACAGGTAAAAATAAAGGTGAAAATGCAAAAATTATTTTCTAGAATTTATCTATATCGCAAAATGGGGGATAGACGAGTAGAGCGAGTAGAGGGTACCCACATAGCATGCAAGATTTTTGGAAGATTTTTGGAAGCTTCTATGGAAGTTTGTAATCTTTCTTAAAGCTTCCACTGTAATCATTTTGAAAGCACATAATGTCCGCACATAGAACTGTTAAAAAGCTTCCGTTAAAGGATACTAGAAACTTTTTCGAAAGCTTGTAGAAACATTCCATGCAAGATTGCAAAAAGATTATTCTAGTACTTATGGAAGCTTTCTAAAAGTTTCATAAATAATATATATTCTGAAATTTAATGCATTTAATTTACAAAATATATATTCTCATTGTTTCTTATTAGTTTTGAATAATCATTTCATTTAATTAATTACAGCAAATAGTAAGAAAACAAAAAAAATTCGGCCGACAGGTTGGATTCGAACCCGGGTGCATGAGGATACTGAGCATCCATCTAGACCACTTACCCAACGACATCATTGTGATGATGATATCGAATGTTACATATAATCATCGCCTCACTCCAGGAGATAATTTATTTATTTATGTTTTATTTGATTTTACACATATTTAGAGAATATAAATGTTTAAGTTGAACGTACACGAATATTACACCTGTTTTATATAAGAGCGACTGAACTTAATCGAATACATATAACATTCAATTAATCATTAGGAGAGCTTCCGGTAAGCTTGTACACAAGAATCCAAATTAAGACATTTTCAATCTTACGATGTAATCATGAAAGTTTTCTAAAACGCCAGCAAAGATTTCGGTATGCTTGCATGTAAGAATGAAAATGAAATCAAAGCGAATGTTTGTAGAAACTTTCAGAATTGCTTCAGAATTCTTTCATGAAAGTCTCTTGGAAGATCATACTAGATCTTCCATGAAAGCTTTAACCATGTATGTCGTAAACTTACATATAATAACTACCTAATATCTTACATTAGAACATTAATTGTAACTTACATTGGGAAACTTGGGGAATCTTCCATGCTATGTGGGTACCGGCGAGTAAACATTTTTAAACTTTTCAATTTTTTCTCGAAAAGGATGCATCTATTCGAAAAATTACTAAAAATATTATTGATTTAGAATTTCATGAAAAGTATGGTGGTATTTTTTATTTTTCTAATTTTTAATTTTTTAGAATATTGTTTTTTAGACAATTCCACAAAATTAAAAATGAGAAAAATAAAAAATACCACCATAATTTCATGCAATTCAAAATCAATAATATTTTTAGTAATTTTTCAATTAGATGCATCCTTTTCGAGAAAAAAATTGAAAAGTTTAAAAATGTTTAAGTATTAGCGAATTTTTTTCTCAAAAACTATGCGTTTAGTAAAAAAAGTGTTAAAAGCACTTTTGATCCAAAATTTTGTGCTCTTTCCGAATCCGGTGTCAAAAATAGGGGTTCCCATTTGAGAAAACAAAGTTAACCTTGAAATGACATTCAAGGTTATGGTCAAGATCGTGGTCATTATCACCGTCGAATAGTCATGAAAAAATCTTATATTTTGTTTTAAGCTTTTTTTTCTAAAATATAATCCCGCCGAGTGATTTTGCCGTTCTGGTACTTTTGGCCCACCCTGTATATATTCAGAGTGTCCAAAAAGTCCCGGAACACCTTAATAATTTTCCAGGTAAACAGATTTTGGAGAAGGTCAAGGTCAATCTAGAGGTAACTATTGTCAAGGAATTTATTAGGGACCTTGGATTTGACCTTGGATTAGACTTTTAAGGTTATTTCAAGGTCAACTTTGTTTTTTCAAATAAGAACACCTATTTTTGACAACGGAAATCAAAAAATCAGAAAATTTTACGTCCAAACATGTGCTCAAGTCGTGGGTCAAGTATGACCTTTATGGTCGGCCAAGGTCATTTAACCTCGAACAAAGTCTGGAAACCTCTTGGCATAGGAAATTCTCAATTTTTGTACCACAGAAGTTATTACCTTTTTCAAAGTACATGCAATGGTAACGCTCTGCACGGCCTTGACGATACTCTTCAAGGACATTTTACTTCGAATTTTCTTATTTACTTTTAGCATTACTCAAGAACAACGACGTGGACGTAGTAAAACCTGTTCTCTTTGGGGTACTTTATTAGCGTGAGTCCCCTTGCCTCCCACAAGTGCGGTGCCTGATTAACACTAGAGGGCCGCACGAAAATGTGCATGGCTTGGTGGAAAATCATTTTTCACCAAAGCAACATGGTGTTAATGTTGGGTACCTCATGTCATAATATAGAAAATTTACAATTTCCCAAGCCGGTAGAAGGCGCTATCTGGAGTTTTTATAGAGACTGACCTTACGGCCAATAATTTTTTATTTTTATAAGTAACGAGGCATGGCAACGTTGTGACGTCCAAGTTAATGGAACGCCGAGAGAGTGATGGGAAGGTCGACTCTCTCTATAACCAGTTGCATATGCCTTAGCAAAGCTAATGGGCAATGCCAAGAGAGGATTGTTTTCTTTATATAAAAAAGGTTAAGATTGCTCGCGTTCGCGTAGGGATGGATTGGAGGGATTTTAGTCTAGGATATACAGCGTATCTAGACGTCAACCTGTACTACTTCGACTAAATTAAGGAATTGATTCTAAAGTGTAGAGTAGAAACAGAAGAAAAGAGTAGAAACAGATATTTTTGAGATCAAACAACTTATTTTTTATTTAGATTTTTTCCCTGGAAACTTGATTGGAGATTGACCGTGAGAGAGAGAGAGAGAGATCCTGTTGATGGTGATGATGCTGCTGTTCTTGCTGACGATCTGGCGAGCCTAAGGAAGCGGTGGAAGACACTGGAGCTTGAAGAGCGACAGGCAGAACGGAGTCACTGAAGAACTTGAAGATCGATGGCTGAAGTAGGCGAGTGAACTAGATTCTGCAGTGCGTGCGGTCCCTTTTAAGGCCCAAGGGCCAAACATCCCCACTAGGGGCGCCGTGTCAATCGTCAGTATTGATTGGCTGAGGTGCGCGAAAATAATTCCTATGCTTATCCTGGTTTTCTTATAGTTAACATTATTTTTATAATTATAAGTAACTTAAATTATTAACTTTAAATACTAGTGTAGAAAAGCAACTATTTTAATGTAAAACTACGTATTTTAGCTTAAAAACGAATTAATTAAATGTTGCTTTGGTTTGATTGTTTATTATTGTGGGAACAGCTTGCTAATATTATTCATTTCTATGTATATTGAGATATATTCAACAATAATTATTTAAATGTATTTATTTATTCAGTTCAAAAGGTTTTATTTTCTTTGAAAATTAAGGTTATAAAATTGGTTTTTTGTATTTTTCTATATGAAATTTTATGAAAAATTATTATTAAAATATATCGCAATATTCACGAACAGATTACAAACTTGATTCAAAAAGAAAATTATGTCAAATATTTATAAAGAAGAAGTTATAATAATTTTAAGTTTAAAAATAATCAATTTGATTTTCTTAATTTTTGTATTTTTCACCTTTTTTGACATGAAATTTTCTAAATTTCCACTATTAAAATATATCACAATCTTCGTGAGGAGACAACAAACTCATTGCAATAATAAAAATGTGTCAAATGTTTATAGGAAAAAATTTATAACGAATTTATATGTAAAAATTGTTATTTTTGATTTTCTGGGTTTTCGGATTTTTTGTTTGTTGTCCCCTTTTTTATAAGAAATTTTATAGGAAATCATTATTAAAATATACTATAATATTCGTAAAAAGATTACAAATCTATTACAAAAAGAAAACTGTGTTGAATATTCATAGAAGGAACGTTATAACAATTTCAAACTCGAAAATAATTAATTCGACATTCTTGATTTTCGTATTTTTCGTCTTTTTTTGTATGAAATTTTGCAAGAACTTATTATTATAATATGTTATATTATTCATGAAGGGACTATTAATTTATTAGAAAAAGAAAATTGTACTAAATATTTTTAGGAGAAAAGTTATAACAATTTTACTCTTGGAATTATTTAATTCGATGTTTTGATTTTGATGTTTTTCGCGTTTTTCACTATGAAATTTATTGAAAATTTATTATTAAAATATGCTATTCTATTTGTAAAGAGGTTCCAAACTTAATGAAAAAATAAAATTATATTAAATGTTAATAGGAAAAAAGTTATAATAATTCTAAACTTAAAAATAATTAATTTGATTTCCCTCATTTTCGCTTAGAAGGCCTTGTTCGATTTTCTTTTGCTTTGTGTCGATTTACTTGTAATTTTACTGTCTATTTATTTATTTGTTTGTTTAATTGATTTATTATAAAATAACGGAGTTTGTTTATAAAATTTTCCATAACCCAGGTATAGTCACAGCGGTAATTAGGGGTCGGGCGGTTGGCGCGCAAGGGTCAGGGCGCCATAAATCCAGTAATGAGTTTTTTCCGATGACGCATCCTGAACGTGACTAAACGTGCATTTTCTCTTTTATAATTTATTATTTAATTTACGATTTTAGATTTATTTATCGTAGGAAAGTTTTGGGGATTTGTTAATGTAAAATTCGCCTTGTCGCGTCCTCGGTCGCGCCCTCCTATGGTCATCTATGGAATATAAATTATTAGGGTGATCGCGCGAAAAAGCCTGCAAAAACATGGACTTGAAAGATTATTTTATTTATTTTAACGATGTAGTTAAATATGTGAGTGCAGGTATACGCCCATATGAAGAAGGAGAACATATTTACAAAGCAAATCACATTCTTTTTGTAGGACCATACAGAAAAGTGCTAAAGAGACAAATTTTCTCTGTTTGCGTCTGAAGTCGTCTGCTATAACTGAGGCTCCGCATGAAACTATAATACATTTTTATACGGGTGCGGAAGTGAATTATTTGCGTCGGGATACGTTTTTAGAAAAAGTTTTTAGAACGTTTTTAGACGAAAAGTCTCCCGAGGCAAAGATTTACTTACGCACCAGTATGCAACCGTATTTTTCTCCACGAGAGCCGTAAATCGCATGCAAACATGCGTATTTGAGGTTGGAGTGGAGAAAAAGTATTTTTAAAAAAAGAAAGAGATGAAACTTTAATTAATTGCGTTTGCTCTTGTGTAGCGGGTGTATTAGGGAGAGGTGTAAGGTGTAAGCACTCAGTGGGTGTATTAATATTATTATGTAGGTAGGTTTAAGAAATAAAATATTAAAAGCAATTTTGTTTACAAGAAGCATGGATTTTAAAAAACAAATTGCATTAGTAACCTACCTACATAATAATATTAGTACACCCACTGAGTGCTTACACCTCCCTAATGCACCCGCTACACAAGAGCAAACGCATTTAATTACAGTTTTATCTCCTTCTTTTTTTAAAAATACTTTAAGCAGACGACTTCAGACACAAACAGAGAAAATTTGTTTCTTTGGCACTCTTCTGTATGGTCCTACAAAAAAGAATGTGATTTGCTTTATAAACACGTTCTCCTTCTTCATATGGTCGTACACCTGCACCCACGTATTTATCTACATCATTAAAATAAATAAAATAATCTTTTAAGTCCATGTTTTTACAGGCTTTTTCGTGCGATCACCCTAATAATTTATATTCCATAGATGACTACAGGAGGGCGCGACCGAGGGCGCGACAAGGCGAATAAAGTATGAATCCCTTTTCGGTTAGTGGGAGTGGCGTTAGAAGTAACAAGTAACCCTACCCAACGGTCACTCACCGATTCCGATGAAACTAAGTACATGCATTAAGCATCGAAAAATATTGAACACGTGTTTTTTTTTATCGGCCGAATCCGATTTTTAAGGGGTGAAACGCACCTCTAAAAATTGCCCTTAAAAACATTATTTATCAAATATCTCAAGCTGTAACTACCCGGAACTCTAATACTTTGTGGAAAAAGTGTTGGAAATTGATCTTGATGATAATGTGAACAATTTCTTATAGTTGGGTGCCAGCTTTAGAATATTGTTTTTAAGACAATTGCACAAAATTAAAAATTAGAAAAATAAAAAATACCACCTTCTTTTTCATGCAATTCTAAATCAATAATATTTTTAGTAATTTTTCGATTAGATGCATCCTTTTCGAGAAAAAAATTGAAGAGTTTAAAAATGTTTAAATATTAGCCAATTTTTTTCTCAGAAACCATGCGATTAGTCAAAAAAATGCTAAAAACACTTTTGACTCTAAATTTTATGTTCTTTCAAAATCCGGTATCAGAAATAGGGTTTCCTATTTAAACGAGTCTGACGAGGAACACTTTTTTCCGTGTACACCGGGAAACAAAAAAAGGGGTCTGTTCTCGAGGTTGCCGTACCTTATTCTTAAATTTTTTGGATCAATAAATTCGAATCCGTTGTTTGTTTAATCTCCATCCCACCAGAATATAGGAAAAAGCATTCGGGCTGAAAGAAAAAATAGACCTAGTAGCTATTCAAATCGCAAAATTTTAAAACTAAAATGGTTGTAATTGTAAAACCTATTTACCCCTCCATTCGCATGTAACGTTCTCTTTTATTTTTAAAGGGTATATGTAGCGTATCATTTTCAAAAATGATTCTGAATATATGCTTGCAGTGTTGAAAAGGCTTAGAATGGTAGAAAAGGTCACTACCTCGGCTTTTTATCGAAAGGAGTCATGCCGCACATAAATGAAGAGCGCAGTCTATTATATTGTTCAGATAGTCGCACTTTGGTAAATGAAATAAAACCAAACTATTATGTTTCTGAAAAATGGAGATTGTTAGAGACTCTTCAAAACTAAGTCTCAGTAAAGCTGTACAATAAGAATAATTACGCAAGTATGCCAATGACACACTCAACAAGATTTAAAAAAACTTACAATATTGTTTAGTACGTATTGGATAAAATTTGTTATGACGAACATAGGAGGCAAGTTTATGGTGACTTGAAAATCATAACTTAGTTTTAAAGATGTTGCTAAAAATTTTTAGGAAATCGAACGAGTCCTGACTATGCAGCCATTGTAGCTAATATGGTAAGCTACTTTCGCCGTTTGTAATAAATTTCAAACTCTATTTTTTAGATTCTTGTGCTATTTGCTTTCTAGGGAATTTAGGCGATTACAGTGAAGAACAAGGTGAGCGTTTTTATTAAGATTTAGAAGATGTTGAACAAAGATGGCAAGAAAAATGGGTTATAAAATGGCTGACTACTAATGGCTACTGAAGAAAGATACCGAAGGTGGCGGTAATTCAAAAAGGGTTAGAAATCCGCTACCATAGATCCTTTAAAAATAAAAGAGAACGGTACAGGCGAAAGGAGTTAATAGTTTTTACAATTACAACCATTTTACAGTTTGAAAATTCTGCGGTTTGAAAAGCTACTGGGTCTATTGTTTCTTTTAGCCCGAATGGTTTGTCCCAATTATTGGCCCATTGCGCTCGGTTCCCTCATTGTTCATCCCCTATCAACCTCCTTATACAGGGTGATTCATTTCAATTGCCCCAGGCAATTGAATATCTCGAAAAGTACGGGAGATGGAAAAAAACGTTAAATGTAAAAGTTGTAGGGTTCAGAGGGGGAAATCCAATGGTGACCTTGACCATGACCTTGGGGTCAAGTTTCAAGGTCATTTCAAAGTAAAAGTAGTTTTTTTAAATAGGAACACCAACTTTTGACCTCGGAAATTAAAAGAGCGGAAAATTTTACATTCAAACATGATGTTATGTCGTGGGGTCCATTTGACCTCTGCAGTCGCATCAAGGTCAAATCAAGCTGTCTACACAATTCGTAGGCCAATATCTTGAAAAAAGCAAGGTTGAGAAAAACTTTAAATACCAAATTTGTAGGTTACTGAGGGTGAAATGCATTAATGACTCTGAGCATTTCCCTGGTTATTTAAGGTTTTGATGTATGTTCATCCAACCATTTAAAGCAAGATTGATGTTCATCCGACCAATGAAGGCAAGATGGTTGCCCAGCCAGCCATTTAAGGCAAGATGGGGGTTCATCCGGCCATTTAAGGCAAGATCGTTGCCCAGCCAGCCATTTAAGGCAAGATGGGCGCTTATGCAGCCTTTTAAAGTGGACGGTAGCTGATGCAGCTAACTAATTAAGGCAGCATGGTGTGATCATCCAACTAGTCAAGGGTGAATGATGAAACTTTTCTGTCAGTTGTAGCAGACTGGGCTATGTATTGAAATACATACGCACGTTCTAAAATACTCGGTATAAAGTAAATTTTCGAATGTGCCTCCATTTTGATCAATTCATAGCCGTACTCGTCTTTCAAATGCATTTACAGTTTTTCTGAGTACGTTCTCTGGTATGCTTCGACACGCCTGTCTGATCCTTTCTTTGAGGTCTTCTGGTGTCGTAGGAACAGTCGAATAAACAATATTTTTCAAATATCCCCATAGAAAAACATCTGGCGGCGTCAGATCTGGTGATCTTGGTGGCCAAGCTACAGGCCCACTCAGCCAATCCAGCGATTTGGGTAATTTAAATTTAAGAATTCTCTCACAAAACGGGCGAAATGTGCCGGCGCACCATCCTGTTGTAACCACATCCTTTCATTGATCTCTTCATCTACTTCTTGTAACATAGCAGGTAACTCATTTTGCAGTAAGTGTAAATATGTTTGTTGTGTAACATTTCCGTCATAGAAGTAAGGGCCTATAATATGGTCATTTAGAATGCCACACCAAACTGTTACCTTCCATCGATGTTGATGATCTACATGATGAACCCAATGAGGATTATTTTCAGAATAATAATGACTATTATGACGGTTCAATTCTTCATCACTTTGAAATATAGCCTCGTCACTAAACATGGTATGGAAGAAGAACATGTGATCAGCCTGTTGATCCAAAGCCCATCTGCAGAATCTCACCCGCAAAACTTTATCTTCATCAGAAAGGGACTGATTAACCCATTACCGCCGGGACGGACGTTTTTTTTAGACAATGTTCAGTCTATTATCTACATTATTTAAAATGTTTCAAAAAATTTTGGAGTCAATGATTTTTAAGCAAAATTTAATACTCTTTCAGAATCTGGCCTAGGAATTGAGCTAACTGCTAATTTTAGAAAGTTAATAACAATTAAACAAAAAAAAACACGAATTTTTCGTAAAAAAATTTCTTTTGACTCGAATTTTAAAAGGGAAAGAGGATTGATACATAGGTCTAGGTGACATTTCTTGCGTCCATGGTATCTGGGCTTGAAAGTCTAATAGTTTAAAAATCGAAATTCAACATGGCGCCCATCAAAATGGCGCCTTGTAGTAAAAAATCCGTACAGAAGCTAAACCAATTTTTTTATATGACAAGGAAGTACGTAGCAAAAAAACTTTATATAGAAAAAAACCTTCAAATTCTTCAAATATCACTCCTGAATTTTTTCAGAATTTTCCGAGAAAATTTTTGGATTGTCCAAAAAATGGAGGAATTAAAACAAACAAATTTGTACCAGAAAATTTCCGCTACAAAACAAAAAAAAAAACAAAAAAAAACTACAAAACGAAAAAAAAAACAAAAAAAAAAAAAAAAATACATAAAAATAAAAAAAAATTAGACTTTCAATAGCGTTCACCTCCCCGTGGTGAGAGTCGGGCAACGGCAATAATACTTGCCGGCTAAGTAACGTATTTTGTGTATGAAATTGTATGTAGAAAAAAATGCTTTGAATTCGTCAAACAATAAGACTTTTTTTAGAATTTTCTGGTACAAATTTGTTTTTTTTAATTCCTCCATTTTTTGGACAATCCAAAAATTTTCTCGGAAAATTCTGAAAAAATTCAGGAGTGATATTCGAAGAATTTGGAGGTTTTTTTCTATATAAAGTTTTTTTGCTACGTACTTCCTTGTCATATAAAAAAATTGGTTTAGCTTCTGTACGGATTTTTTACTACAAGGCGCCATTTTGATGGGCGCCATGTTGAATTTCGATTTTTAAACTATTAGACTTTCAAGCCCAGATACCATGGACGCAAGAAATGTCACCTAGACCTATGTATCAATCCTCTTTCCCTTTTAAAATTCGAGTCAAAAGAAATTTTTTTACGAAAAATTCGTGTTTTTTTTTGTTTAATTGTTATTAACTTTCTAACATTAGCAGTTAGCTCAATTCCTAAGCCAGATTCTGAAAGAGCATTAAATTTTGCTTAAAAATCATTGACTCCAAAATTTTTTGAAACATTTTAAATAATGTAGATAATAGACTGAACATTGTCTAAAAAAAACGTCCGTCCCGGCGGTAATGGGTTAAGTGAGATATGGTAAGGATGATAGTGATTCGCTCGCAAAATTCTACAAACTGTTACCTGTGATATATCCAACTCTCTACTAATTTGTCGTTGACTTATGTGCGGATTCATGACTACCATCCCAAGGACTGTTACAATAATAGCTTCGACATTGTTTAAAGGCTTCTTCCTGCGTTTACGTTTTAGCTCTCCAGCCCTACCTCTTTCTATCAGTCGCAAAATAGTTTTGTGGTTAGGATGACGTCTATTCGGATATCGTTCTGCATACTGTCGAGCTGCTTCTCTTGCATTGTTCCCACAAAAACCATAAACAATAATCATATCGATGATTTCTGTCGGAGGATAGTCTGCCATTTTGATAATAATCACAAATTTTTTCGAGCTTTCTGACTAAATATGAGACAAAAAAAAGTGAAAGAGATATTGCAGAATAAATGCTCTGGTGATATTATGATTGCCTATTAGATTTGCTAGAGAAAATTATTGATACAGATCAATACCAAGCATCTCTGTCAGTACGTCATAGCATTATTCATACTATAACGTTAAAAACCAGTACCGACTCATCACGCGCCGCTTCCTTATGCCTCATGGCTCACCGCTTCGCTTGCGGACACCGCGGTCCGGCTACCGCGACATAGTAGTCGCTCCGCGCTCGCCGCGTCGACTAAGATATCACATCATGTTTGAATGTAAAATTTTCCGCTCTTTTAATTTCCGAGGTCAAAAGTTGGTGTTCCTATTTAAAAAAACTACTGTGTACGAATTGTGTAGACAGCTTGATTTGACCTTGATGCGACTGCAGAAGTCAACTGGACCCCATGACATAACATCATGTTTGAATGTAAAATTTTCCGCTCTTTTAATTTCCGAGGTCAAAAGTTGGTGTTCTTATTTAAAAAAACTACTTTGAATTTGAAATGACCTTGAAACTTGACCCCAAGGTCATGGTCAAGGTCACCATTGGATTTCCCCCTCTGAACCCTACAACTTTTACATTTAACGTTTTTTTCCATCTCCCGTACTTTTCGAGATATTTGCCTGGGGCAATTAAAATGAATCACCCTGTATAGTCTACCAATCCGAAAAATCTGCTAAGCCCCATAGAACAGACCTCCTCAGGTACGAAAAGCCACTCCGCATACACCTCCCGCCTTCCGCCTATTAATCTAGGGCAGTGATATAGGAGGTGCATGGGAGTTTCCTCCGCTTCGCCACAGAGTCTGCAGATATTCTCAGTGCCAAAACGTACCCTATTTCTAAAGTGTAACAGGTCACAATGACCAGTCAAATACTCTACCGCCTTTCTAAAATCCTTTTTGGGGAGATATATTATCTCACTCACCCACCTTGCCGGGACAGACTCCGCGATAAATGCTTTAGTGTATCTGCACTCCCGACACATCTTCCATTTTCTATTCTGCTCCACTCTTATCCAAGACTGAATTCTACTGTCCAGCTCACAGCTTGGTAGAGCCGTGTCAGCGTCGTTTTAGCTAGTCTATCGGGCTTCTTATTTCAGCGAATGCCCGCGTGACCAGCTACCCATTTTAATTTAACATCGCATCCCCTCGCTAGGTTGTCGAGTGATGACCTACACGCAAGAACTTCAGATGAGGTGACTGTGACTTTACTAAGAGCTGCAATGGCAGTCCTGCTGCCAGAGTGTATGACAACCTACCGGTCGTCATCAAGCATAGCCTCCAAGCAGCTCCTAATGACCTTCACTTCCCTATTGAAAAATCTTACGTATAACCTTACGAAAGAACTTACGTTCCGCTTGAAAGACCGTGGCATAGGGCTGTAGTGAGAGCACAATTTCTCTGCTGCACTCCTCTAGCCGCGCTGCCGCACCTACTTCTAGTTTGTTTTTCGAACTGTCCGCCAACCAACCAGTTAATATATAATTAGTTTTGCTCCATCTGTTAGTGTGCACGCGCAACTACTTCTATCCTACTCTACCACGACAAAAATACCCAACCCTTATCTCACGCGAAAATCAACCGCAGAAAAACTCACAAATAATCCTAAAGGGCGGCAGATGCGTATGCACCACCTTGTGGTCCGTTATCCGGCTGGCTCAGACCTAAAGGGAGGTCATTGACGCGCCGATGTCGGATGTCCTTGACGACGAAGGCAAATCTCCGCTACCTATTATTCTCTTTCTGGGGCTAACCGCCGCCCCATGAACACTGAAAAACCCGCTCGAATCACCAACACTCAAAGGGAATAAATTGGGCCGAAACACTCACATAATCACACTCTGGAATCCAATTAAATTCCCTCTATTCAACAATTCTTGGTGTTATACATTTGTCTACGTGTATTATGTGGCTCGCGTCTACTATCGCGCCCACACGCATTCGTACCGACTCGTTAATCCTTCCGCCTGAAACTCCACGCCGCTCACCCTCAAAACCATTCGTAATCCTCGACTGGAAATCCCTTCCTTCAGCTCCGCCTGGTCTATTGCTCTCTGCGCTTACCAATACGCTCCACTAAACTATACTGCGCAGGCTCGCGCGTCGATCGCGAACTTACGAAACTAACGCCCTTCCGTACCTGAGGTCGCGGCGCGGAATAAACGCCTTCGCGGAGGCGCGAATACTCGACTACAATACAGATCGCAGTATGTCTTCCTGGGATTTCTCCATGCATGATTATCTCTGGTCAACTCACCCAGCTCAAAGCGGATTTGCTCGTGGTCAGACATGGTGACCTTCTCCAAGACCCTCCATCTCCGAACCTTTGGGAAGATACCCCTTGCGGCCAGAGTGATGCCGATAACCTCCTCACTCCTGGTGTTTTTAAATGTCGGAACTCTGCCTCTATTGAGGATATCTAGTTCCGTCGTAGATTGATATGCAAGGAGCTTTTCACCACGATTGTTGCAGTCTAAGCTGCCCCATACGAGATGGTGTGCGTTTGCGTGGCACTCTACAGGGTGTTCGAAATGTTCCGGACCCCCCACTTATAACATAAAGTAAGCATTTTGGAAAAAAATGTTAAATACAAAAGTTGTTAAGTTTTGAAGGTTGAACTAAATGATGACCTTGGATTTGTTATTGGTTATCATTTTCAAGGTCATTTAAAGGTCATCTTCAGTTTTTTAAATAGGGACCCCTATTTTTTATTTCAGATTCTGAAAGAGCACAAAATTTTACATCTGGATATGTATCCACGTTATGGCTCAAAATAACCTACAGAGGTCATTTAGTGGTTAAATGATTATTTAGTAGCAGAAAGCCAAGAAATCCCGATTATTAAGAACTTTGGGTGTATTTGACGAAAAGAAAAAAAAAATTTCGTACTTTAATACTAAAGTACATAATTTGATTTTCTAGGACGAACTTTATGGTCACTCTAAAATTGGCCTTCATTTTTAAGGTCATTTGAAAGTTATCTTCAGCTTATTAAAAAGGGACTCATTTGTATTCCGGATTCTGGAGGAGCATTAAATTTTAGGTCTGGAGATATGTACAATATCCACGTCATGGCTCGAAATGATCTACATAGGACACTTGGGGGTTATTAATTTCAAAAGCAAATAATCTAACCGTTTTACATGAACAGTTTTTATTGCAATAATTTTTTGCAAGGGTTACGAGTTTCTACGCATGATTCATAGCATTTTCAGGATCGTTACTTGTACCTTAGAAGATTTTGCTCACTATTCTTTTAGGAATCAGTTCATTTATAATTGTTAATTAACAATTGTTTACTCCTATTTACTTTTCTGTTTTCAAGAGTTAAGTGAAGTTCTCTTACTTCGAAATTCAGATAATTGTATTAATTTTCAATAATTGTACTTTTAATCGTAGTGAAAAATGGCACATCTTACTGAACGAGAAAGAATATCTTTGTTGATGATGCGTGGGTGGGGTGATCAAGAGAGAGGTTACAAACAGGTACAGCGTTTATTCAATGAAACATTCAGAGTTGAAGAAAACAACCCTATTTCAAAAAGTACCGTAATTCGTACAATTAGTCGTTTTGAAGAGACAGGTGGTATTAAAGATCGTCCTAAATCAGGTAGATCCAAATCATCGTCTATGATGAAAAGAGCTTAGACGTATTACAATCATTTATTGAGGACCCCTATTGCAGCATCAGACGTTGTGCACAACAGCATGAAATGGGAGCTGCATCTGTGCACAAAATTTTGAAACTCAACAAATGGCATCCTTTCAAATTAAAGTTGGTACAGGAATTATCTGAAGATGATTTTGATAGAAGGGTAGAGTTTTGTGATGTAATGATGCAAATGATATCTGATGATCCTTTGCTCCTCAATAACATTGTTTTCTCTGATGAAGCCACATTTGAGTTAAGCGGAACAGTGAACAGACATAATTGTCGATACTGGAGTAACATCAATCCACATTGGATGAGAGCGGACCACACGCAACATCCTGAAAAAGTAAATGTTTGGGCTGGCATATTAATGAAGAGTACTTGGCCCTTTCTTTATTGAAGGTAATTTAAATGCTGCAATGTATGAAAACATGCTTCGAGACCAAATTATACCTGCTATACGGAATTTAGCGGGTGGAAATCTGGATGAAATTTACTTCCAACAGGATGGTGCTCCTGCACACTACGGTATTCATGTTCGCCGATATTTAGATGCAACATTTCATGATAGATGGATTGAGCGGGGAGGTACAATTGAATGGCCACCTCTGTCCCCAGACCTAACGCCTCTTGATTACTTCCTTTGGGATACTTGAAGGATAAAGTTTATGTTATAAAACCACGTGACTTGGATGAATTACGCCAAAGAATCACTGGTGAAATAGACTTGATACCTCAGCAAATCTTGCGAAATGTTGTTGCAGCCTTTTACAATCGGTTAGCACATTGCCAAACTGTTAATGGGCAATAATTTGAACAGTTGTTGTAAAAAGTTCCTGTCAACGACATTTTAAAAAATTCAGTTGGGCGAATAGTCCACTGTCTTTGATTTAGTTAGCTGGGCCGCCGATAGTCCTGCCTTAGCTGACTGGGCCGCTAGTGTTCTTGTCTTAGTAGGGCTGGGCCGCCGATGGTCTGGCCTTAGTTGGCTGGATCACCCATGATGTTTACCTTAATAGTTGTACCTCCCGTGCCTGAGCAATAAGGCTCATTTGATTAGACATTTTTTTATTTATCATTTTCTCCCCCGAGGTATGTAGTTTGTTGGGCCTAAGGCTTATTTTGATTAGACATTTTTTTTATTTATCATTCCCCCCCCCCCCCCCCGAGGTATGTAGTTGTTGGGCCTAAGGGCTTATTTTGATTAGACATTTTTTTATTTATCATTTTCTCGA